>JAUCMT010000160.1:3751064-3767834 GCA_032357475.1 Enteromius thamalakanensis | reverse complement strand
AGTGTTTTAAGATATTCCATTTGACTTAAGTTTGTATTTTTGTTTTAAATAGGTCATACTACTCTTTTAAATAATTAGCATTTTCTTTATTTCAATCAATGGCTTTTTTAAAAGCATTTTAATGTACTCTTTGATAACCTGATCCAGCTGGACAAAATACATGTTTTTTTGCTGAATTAGGGGGTAGCTGAGCTAAATGTGACATGCTGGGATTCAATTTAAAGATTTAGGATGATTCTCCTGGTTTCAGAACTATGGACAGCGCCGATATGTTTTCCTGTGTTTTTGTCTCAGGTCACGCGCAAGTTGCCAACACGTTTTGGAAAGGGGGGGAAAAACTGCATCACAACCGCTTGCCTTTGTAGCGTGGAAATCGATTACATTGCACGGTGTAAAGCGTGAACGAAAAAAAACATAACTTATTTCTAAATCTGTAACACACGTCTGAACAAGCAGTTATTATCCAAATCCCACTATTCCCCAAATTAACTAATGCAACATTGCGGGTCTGCAACATCCAGAGGGTTTGCATAAAGATGAAGTCCCTGCTGCGCTCCAAATGTCAATCAGAGTGACGTTGATTCATGTCCTTTCATCTTTATGAAGGTGGGGGCTCGCGCTCTCATTGACATTCTGAATGGAAGTCCGCGCCTTTGCCATACAAACGTGTGCATTCCAAGCACGTCAGAGACAACCAGCAAAAATACATTTATTGACGACATTTAAACAAGATTTGCGTATGATCAGGGTGCGAATTGTCGGGGGCGATCTAACTCAGCTAAAAGCTGTAACACAGCTAACGAGGTCAAAACAAACCACTGTGGGACATGACCCTTTTAACTGGGTTGTTTCAGTTATAAACACGAACTGATCAATAGGTTTATTAAAGATTTAGATACCAAATTAGTACAAAAACGTGTTTGTTTCTTTCAAATTTGTAAGAGGGCGCTAAAACACAACTGTTGCGCAAGATAAACTTCTGCTTTTAAACTGCTTTACAAAAGCTGACCTCGTTGAAAGTCACTGTATACAAATTCCTACAGGTTGCATGGTTTATTTCGCACACATGAATCTCTCCATGATGAACTATTAATTTGTATGCTCCCTCCTGTGCGTAATGGAATGAATGCAACAAATGTCAGTGAGGGTTTTCATTTTAGGTTGCACTTGCCGCCGATGCGCGTTATCCCACAGCCCTCCCCTAATCGGTGGGCATCGGTGACGCGCGTCTGGGGTTCATGTTTATGTCTGTCAGGTTTCCGATTGGGCGCCGTGTGGATGTGTGATGAGCATCCGCGCGCCGTGGGCGGGAGCAGTCATGTTTATAAACCACAGTACGCTTGCCATGGGCGGGAGGACTGGATCGAGAGCGAGAGGACGCGCGGCGCGGAGCTTGTGGAGGAGGCGCGGCTTCCACTGCCCCTCCGCCGAAGCAGCTGTATGGACGACCACCTCAGCCTCCTCCACTCGCCTCCGCCTTCCTTGATCAAGCTCCGGGGCAACAACCTCGTGAACCACGGCTACACTGAAGACATCATGACAATTGTTGCATGCGACAACATGCTGGAGGAGTCAGCGGCGCTGCCTGGGCACCACTCTCTGGAGCGCTACGAGCCAGACCACGAGTGCTGCGAGAGAGTTGTCATCAACATCTCAGGCTTGCGTTTCGAGACGCAACTCAAAACCCTGTCCCAGTTCCCCGAGACTTTACTTGGCGACCCTAAGAAGAGAATGCGCTACTTTGACCCCCTGAGAAACGAGTATTTCTTTGACCGGAATCGGCCGAGCTTCGATGCCATTTTGTATTACTATCAATCCGGAGGGCGCATACGGAGACCCGTTAACGTTCCCATAGACATTTTCTCCGAGGAGATACGCTTCTACGAGCTCGGGGAGGAGGCCATGGAGAAATTCCGAGAGGACGAGGGCTTCATAAAGGATGAGGTGCGTCCTTTGCCCGCTAATGAGTTTCAGCGACAGGTGTGGCTGCTGTTTGAGTACCCGGAGAGCTCAGGTCCGGCCAGGGGCATCGCGATCGTCTCCGTGCTTGTCATTTTGATATCCATCGTCATCTTCTGTCTAGAAACGCTACCCGAGTTTAGAGACGACAGGGACCAGACGACGGTCTCGCCGCTGGCGAACGCAACTCTTCCGTTCTTCTCCAGTCCCTTCTCTGACCCGTTCTTCGTGGTGGAGACTCTGTGCATCATCTGGTTCTCCTTTGAGCTGCTTGTGCGCTTCTTCGCGTGCCCCAGCAAAGCCACGTTCTCCAAGAACATCATGAACATTATTGACATCGTGGCTATAATACCCTACTTCATCACTTTGGGGACAGAGCTCGCGGAAAGGCAAGGCAACGGCCAGCAGGCGATGTCCTTGGCTATTCTTAGGGTCATCAGACTGGTGCGCGTGTTTCGGATTTTCAAACTCTCGCGGCACTCCAAAGGGCTCCAGATTCTGGGGCAAACGCTCAAAGCCAGCATGCGAGAGCTGGGCTTGCTCATCTTCTTTCTCTTCATCGGGGTCATCTTATTCTCGAGCGCCGTCTACTTCGCCGAGGCTGACGATCCCGACTCGGGCTTTAACAGCATCCCTGATGCGTTCTGGTGGGCGGTGGTTACCATGACGACCGTGGGATACGGCGACATGCATCCAGTCACCATAGGGGGCAAAATCGTCGGCTCCCTGTGTGCGATCGCGGGCGTGTTAACTATCGCTTTGCCGGTGCCCGTCATCGTGTCCAACTTCAACTACTTTTACCACCGAGAGACTGAGGGAGAGGAGCAGGCGCAGTACCTCCACATCGGCAGCTGCCAGCCCCTGTCCTCCAACGAGGAGCTGAAGAAGACGCGGAGCACGTCGTCGCTCAGCAAGTCGGAGTACATGGTCATCGAGGAGGGCGCCTTTAAGCAGCCTAACTTCCCGGCCCAGAACAACCAGAACTGCGTAAACATTAAAAAGATGTTCACAGACGTGTAGGCACTTCTAGTCAGCCTGATGATGGCAATGCCGTACAGTAGGTTCGTGTCATGACAGTCAAGTGCTGCTGAGTGTGTCGCCCTCCATTTCCACGACGCAGAGGAAGTGGTTACATGTTTAACGTGCCAGTCCCGTGCAGTGTTTATCACCTGTTCGATTGAACCATTTTACTGTGAGGAGGAAGCCGCTATCGGCTTTCAGTCCGTTTGCTGTCTTTAGGGTACGCTCATTCATGTAGGCAATATCAGTGTGGCAAGCCGCTTTAACAGCTATTCCTTGAAACTATCTCGCGCCTGATATTATCATACTAGAAATTTCTATAACAATTTATTAATCTGGTGCGGATTTCAATTGGTATTGTAACTATTTTCATACTAATATATATATATATATATATATATATATATTAGTATACCTGAAAAAAAATGAATTCAGAAAATTACATAATATGTTAAAACAATACATTTTGCCATGTTTTTATAGTTGGTATATAGGATTTACTTTGAAACATGTACATGAAACAACATGAATCATTTAAATGAACATGATATTTTAGAAAGTACATTAGTACTTATTCATGAATATGCATAGCCTATATATATTCATACTCATGAATAAGTACCAGTGTCTAACAAAGATGTAGTAAACTGAAATAAATTCCAGCAACAATTATAGATATATCACTGGAAGTGAACAGTTAATACTGGGACCAAAAATCCACATAAAAATCAATGACAGAAATGATCTTCTCGAAAAAGTTTCTTGTAACTTCTAGAATAGTGACAAACAGCAAAAGTACTAGCATTCAATCAATAGTTTACACGTGATATCGAAATGACACCAGTCACTACTTAATAAGTTGCTCTAAATAAACAAATAGTTCATGCAAAAATGTTAAAACGGCTTGCCATAAAATCAGTATTTCTTCAATGACAAGTTAATAGTTATTCTATTTATATGCACTCATTGCATCGTATATTCTACTTCGACATGGCATTGCTGGACGCTTAGTCCAGTTTAGGGAGTTTTTACCAGAATATTTATGAAAGCTCTTATTATAACGAAGGGAGAGGTAGCCCTTTTAAAGGCAGTGTGTATTTTCTTACATTATGGACAAGTGTCGCTCAGATGACATATCACTGGTTGGAGTAAGTGTCTTAAATGACTAATTTTGTGTGCTTCTATTGTGTATCGTCGTCTCGTCAAGAGCCTGTTCCATATCAACCAGTGAAAGATGCATAAGATTGCTATATGTGAACTTTTTTTTCCGTTTGTGCTACTATTCGTGCAGAGTTCAACGATCTAAAGCTGTTCTGATTCAAGCACTAATTCAGAGACTTGCTAATGTGTACCGATCACTGAAGACAAAAGGGAGGGGAAAGATCAGAGACTGGAAGCGCTTTTGACTGGATACTTCTAATCACGTTGGAGTGATGCAGTCTCCATAGCGACGATAGGTTCCTCGGTAACCCGTTATTGTTGCCATGGCATCGTTTTTTTTTAAATCAGCCAGAATGTTTTAGCTAAAGATTCCCGTTATTGCCGGATTTTGTAAACTGGTGAAAATGGATTTTCTCATCTAACCAGAGGGCCATAACAACGACAATACAACAGAGACAGTGCTATGGAGTAGCCTATCTTCAGAAGACCCCAACTATTAAGCCACTCTCTGGGATAATGTGCAATACATGTGAAAGTGTCATCACTGAACAAAACACTGTCCAACAGGCACAGACTGAAGTGAAAAATGAATGGGTGTGATACACTGATCATTCACAAGAGGCTGCTGTATCTTCGCCAAACGCTCGGAGTAGCCCGCCATCTCGGTTCTCTCACAGTATGGACATCCCGCCTTGTCTTAAGAAACAGGTAAGTCCTACACCACATAGAGTATTATCGCAGACTTTATTTATATTTCAGGTCGTAATTAGCCTAATTACACTGTGAAAACTGCTTTGAAAAATGGTCATATTCTGACAGTCAAATGCAGTTTTTTCATTACCACGGTAAAATCCTGTAAAAATCAATGCACTCTGCATTATATTTGTTGTTTACGAGTAAGTAACCTTCTGCAGTCCTGTGAATTAACGCTGTACAGAGTCGACACTCATTCACTATTCCCTACATGGGTTTATTAATACAGTCCACCTGGCAGAGAGAATGAACACTAATGAGTGAATTCAGACAACAATGAACAGCTGCTAGTAATGAGCAGATTCACTGAAGAAAAGAGCAAAAAATAAAACTATGCCTGACTTCAGCTACAGCCTTAGATTAATTAAACTGGAATCAAACAGCGGAGAATGATTTAACAACTCCACAAACAGCTTTCATTACAGTCTGACTTTATTTCTGTCATATCTATAAAAATTATTTGAGAATTAATAGACATTTACAGTAGATGCTTTCATTTGACCTCACCATTTTGGTGATCAGCGTTTGCTTTAGTTTGGCTCTTCATGCTTGACTTTTTAACGCTAGATGATTTTTTTCTGGCTGCAAACTGTGTTTGTGAAACATGCTTCTTATGGCAAAACAGCCAGTACAATTTATTAGCATAACTGATGTATTAGTCATTACAAAGCGGCCTGTTTGTCTGATCTCATTCATTGGGAAAACTTTTAATTGAGTGTGTGTGTTTTTTGCTTGTTTGTTTGTTTTTTTCCTATGTATTAGTTTAACATAATTTATGATATGTTACTGCTAAATAAATTAAGTCAAGAACCCAACTAAAGCTAATACAATACCTGAATCTCTGTTAACTCTCAATAAGCACTTCTGTAGACATCTGATTTAGGAGTTAAGATTTAAAATTGTCTTTTTTTATTTCAGTTGATTTCATCAAAGATGCATGTTTTATTTCTTGTGTTTCTCTTTCATTCAGTGTTTGTTAGCAGCTGTTCATCACTAATGCTCAATCATCTCTTAATTAGAATTATCTCATTAACACTGATTCAGCGTTACTTTAACACTCTGTAGTGTGCACATTATAAGGGTTTGTTGTGGGGTTTAAAAGGTTGAAGACGAAAGAAAATAGCATACAATGTCATATATCAGGAACAAATTATAATTAATTTAAGACAATAACCTGTAGAAAGACAGTTAATTGCTGGCAACCCTGCTGCCAGTAGATTACTGTTAATTCATGGAAAAACAGCAGTTTACTGTAAAACATAACAGTCAGATTAACCAAACAAAGAAAAAGCTATTTTTACAAATATTAGTTAAGGTACACAGAAAACAATTCTGCAAAGTACTGCAAAATGAACTGATAAGGATAGTAAATATTTTTTAGCAATATTTTAGTTTAAAGAGGAATAAGTCAGTTTAATGTAGTTTTGTGGGTCACCATTGTGCTGGAGAGAAGAGTCTGTGCTTCAGTCGATGAGACACAAACACTGATGTTCTCCTGCTTTATTTAAAGACAGTTTTTTTTTAATGTTTGCTGTTTTGTTACTAAGACATGTTTCTTCTCAGTGAGCTTGAATGATATAAGTTCACATTACTAACCCTGTATGAATACTTATTTAAACTCAAACTGTCAATTGGAGCAGACTTCATTTTCACGGCAGTATAATGGTAACATGCTGTAAAAATGAAGAGCTGTAAAATAACGGCAGAGGACTGTAAATTAACAGTACATTGCTTGGAAACCTTGCTGCTAGCACATTACTGTTATTTAACGGCACAACTTTTTACAGTGATATGTCAAAATAGTACTTTGGGTTAATACCTTTTGCTCGCAGGTATATATTGGTTTGTTAGCCGACTGCTTGCATGAGTTTAGTTTTGACTTCTTATGGTTTAATTTTTTTCATGAACAGTGGTGGTTTCTGTTTTAGTGTTTAAAAAAGACATAGTAGAAGCAAGTAAGGAAGTAAGATACATGTAGGAGAAAAAAATAAAAAAATAAAAAATATTTATTTATATTTATATAACATGAAATGCAAATCTGGTGAGGTTGTTTGTTAGGTAGACTATGGCATTAGAGATTTAAAATTGCTTTTTAAATGCTGTTGTATGTAAACGTGCTATAAGAAAGAAACTGCCCCACCTAAGCTCACCTTGACTTGACATTGATTTAGATATTGTCAGTGATTTCACGACTATCGCAGTGCTGCCGCCTAGTGGCTCAAAACAATACAGTGGCCTTAATTGCTAACCCTAACCCTAAAAAAAGGCAATACTGCATACAACTGACAAAAAAGAGTAGAAATTATATATATATATATATATATATATATATATTTATATGTATTGATATACACTTCATTTCATTTCAGTTAATACTTATTTTTATTAGCTTTATTTCAAGTAAACATTAATATAAATAAAAGTATAAATGTGTGTGTGTTTGTGTGTGTGTGTCTATATATGTGTGTGCGTGCATGTAGTGTATGTCAATATATCTATATATATCTATCATTTTTATTTTACTTTTAGTTGTTTTAGTACATCAACTTAAACTAAAGAATAGACAAGAAATATAGCTAAATACAGACACACACATACATAAATATATATAATGCACGAGTGCAATAATTAATGTAACAGTTTTATATGAACTAATATATTATATGATATTAATTATATGAACATCTATTTTTTTTAATCTATAAAAGCATATAATGCAATTGTTTACATTTTATTTTAGTTTTAGATATTTTAATATAGCAAGCTATACAAATAAAAATTAGAAACATTGGCAACTAGTTAACCATTTTACACTAGTAATACAAGTACTTTTTATACTATAATATACATTTAATATTGTTTAATGAAAACCCTGCTTCTTAGGTATGTTCAGTTATAAAACGTGTAATTCAAATATATGAACCCATTTTATATGAACATTTGGTATTACCAATGGCATTACGCTATTTTCATTGGTGTGATTTGTTTAATGCTACACTTGGCATGTGAACGAAAATGAAACTTCATGTGAAGAGAAAGAAAATCTAAACTTCTTAACTTCTGATATCATCTCTCATATGAAAATCTGCCTGTAAAAGATGTCATATATCTCTCATTCCTACAGGCCATGCAGTTTCACTTGCGATGGTCTTTTCAGTCGAGTAGCCCCGATACAACAGATGAAGTAATCTCAGCATGATGTGTGAATCTCAGATTAAAATATCAGACACCTTCCCCAGTTTCACAGACAAGGCTTAAGCTAGTCTCAGACTAAATTTTATGTTTGAGCTGTCTCAGATGAAAATATCTTGCTCTGACATATCATAAAACATGTCAGTGTCATTGTTCTGTGTTAAGATGCACACTTGTAATATTTTCTTATAAAGCATTTTTGTAAAAGTTGCTTATATATCTTATTTTAACTAATGCCTATCCTGGCTTAAGCTAAGCCCCGTTTGTGAAACCGGGTCTCTGTGTTATAAACAGATCCAGTAGTTTAGTTCATTCTGTTCTGCATTTTCTTCATTCTTTTTTGACAAGCAGTAAAAATCAGCTGATAAAAGAGACAATCACAGAATAGACCTATTTTTTTCCCAGCTTCACAACTACAAAAACAAAGTCATATTTTATGATAATTATAATAATATGTCTTTGATCATATATTTACGAGTTGTCCTTTCAATAAGGCATTAATCAACATCTTATAATAAAATGTAAATTAAAAAAGAAGGTTGTGGCTTGTGCAACAATTTTTTTTCTCTCCAGATTTCACAGTGCTCTATGAGCACAAAGGACCAGACTTCATTTTACGAAGGGTACTTATGAATGCAAAGACAAATAAACACTTACTTCTACCTCCACCCATAGTTCAAAATCAGAACTCCTTTAATTTTTTTTTTTTGGTTAACATAAGTTAGCCGTGCTTCAACACAGATTAGAAAAGGGGAAAAAATGCAATGATGCTACTGTCTGCCCAACCAAATAAAATGTTATTTACTTCTTTCCCCATGCTGTGCAGTTTTACAGGTTCGACCTACAAAAATGACATTCTATGTTGTAGCATTCATCAACCAATCAAAATCTAGAGTTCACAGATGAACTGACAAAGATGACTAGAAGTCAATGTTAACATAGCAATGTAGCATTTTACAATAGACAGATATCTGTTAATACCTCGCATAAAAGTGTCCCTGTGTCTGTTTCTCAGGTAGGAAAGGTACGGAGGACAGCAGCGCGGAAACGTGAATACCATGTTTTGTTCATGGTTATCACCACGGTGGTGTGTTACCTTCTGTGCTGGATGCCGTACGGTGTCGTGGCTATGATGGCTACATTTGGTCAGCCAGGAATCATCTCACCTGTGGCCAGTGTTGTCCCCTCTCTCCTCGCCAAGAGCAGCACGGTCATCAACCCACTCATATACATCCTGATGAACAAACAGGTAACTATGAATTCCACCTTTATATATATATATATATATATATATATATGCGCACACACTCACCGGCCATTTTATAAGGTACATCTGCTCATTGATCAGCCAATCACATGGTGGCAACTCAATGCATTTAGGCATGTTGACATGGTCAAGATGAACTGCTGCTGTTCAAACTGAGCTTCAGAAAGGGGAAGAAAGGGGATTTAAGTGACTTTAAATGTGGCATGGTTGTTGGTGCCAGACGGGCTGGTCTGAGTATTTCAGAAACTGTCGAACCTTGAGGCAGATGGGCTACAGCAGCAGAAGACCACACCGGGTGCCACTCCTGCCAGCTAAGAACAGGAAACTGAGGCTACAATTCGCACAGGCTCACCAAAATTGGACAATAGAAGATTGGTAAAATGTTGCGTGCTCTGATGAGTCTCGATTCCCGCTGTGACATTCAGATGGGAGGGTCAGAATTTGGCATCAACAACATGAAAGCATGGATCCATCCTGCCTTGTATCAACGGTTCATGGTGGTGTTGTAATGGTGTGGGGGATATTTTCCTGGCCCCTTAGTACTAATTAATTATCGTTGCAAGGCCACAGCCTACCTGAGTATTGCTGCTGACCATGTCCATCCCTTTATGACCACAGTGTACCCATCTTCTGATGGCTTCTTCCAGCAGGATAATGCTCCATGTCATAAGCTCAAATCATCTCAGACTAGTTTCTTGAACATTACAATGAGTTCAGCTGTGCAGCAACTGCATGATGCTATCATGTCAATATGGACCAAAATCTCTGAGGAATGTTTCCAGTACCTTGTTGAATCCATATATAAAATTTAGTAAAATATAAGTAATAGTTCCCTTTGATATTACTATTAATGTATGAGAAGAAACACCAAAGATTAACAATGTCAGTTACAGGTGTTTCCACCATTTGCCGCAATGATAGCTTGACAGTGACGTCCCATGCTCCTCACTAGCCTCATGATGTTGTTCTGAGGCAATGCGTTCCCTAAGTGCTACACGCAGTTATGCCAGGTCAGCATATCGCTCAACTCACCTTCTCCAGCAACGCTGACGACCATCATTTCTGTGCAAGGTGACCCGAACGGGACGGTAGACCAATGCTGCATTGTCCAGGTCACATGGTCTTGTGCCCACTGCAAATGTTCACAGTGGTGTCAGTGGAGTCACCTGCAACGGTCGTCTGGCAGTCAAGCCAAAACAGCAAAGTGAAGTTGGTTGCGAATGCTTTGTCTGGAAACCCTAGTACCCCTCACATCTCTTAAACGGGCCTGCAGCTGTGTGGCAGTTGCATAACGATGTCTGAGTGCATAGGTCCATAAGTACTTGTCATCGTTGCAGTCTGTCACTCATGGGGCTCCACTCCTGGGTCTGTCATGAACTGATGACACTGCTGATGACACTTTGAGACACACCAAGTTCACGAGCAACATCCGACCCGAAGGTGCGCCATGGCCAGGGGGTGCTGCTCGTCTGTTAAGTGATGTTGTGTGTTCATGGCTGTTTGAATGATGAACTTGGAATGACTTTCTGACAAAACCAGCTTTTTATACCCACAGAATGTTGAAACTGATGCCACATTGAAAAAGGTTGTCTTTTGGTCCCAGTAAAAGACACACCTGTACACAATGAGACCATTACATAGAAAACAGTGAGGTGTGTCTATCACTCCAATACAATTGCCTCCCTATCCCAAAAATGTCTGAAGTGTAACAAACACCATATATATGACATTCACTAATTATCTCACAATATCCCTAAATTAATGTGAATAGTATACATGTGTATATATATATATATATACAAAAGATAATATGCATACATTTGCAATTATGATACAGATGCTTGTTTTCAAAGTTATTTTCAAAAGCATTGATATACTAAAATAAATTAACTATGATACACTTTTGAAAGTTTCAAGAAATTCTTTAAATAAAAATCAAAAGTTAGTGAAATGGAAAAATATATATTCACATCTTGTTTTATAGCATTTTAATTTAATAAATTATAATTACAGTAGTATGTTCATTTATATTTCTCATATTTCCAGTAAGCTACATCACCTTAAAATAAAAGTGTGAGAAATGTCAATAGATTAATAATAACAGCATTTTAAATACCTTGCAGCCCAACTGAAAATTTGCTAAGGTTGTGTATATATAGCATCATGTGAAAAAGAAAAGACATTTCATTGGCTTTACTTATAAGTACATAAAAAACTATCACGTGGCGTGTCTTAAAATGTGGAAAATAAAACCTCAGATGAACAACACATATATATCACACAGTATCATTGTTTACTGAAAAAAAAGCTTGGCAAAAATGGAAAAGCTATGGGTGACTTAACCTGGGTAAACCCCTTACTGTTAACATGGGAATTAAGAGTTCAAGTAATGGTCAGGCACCTTTTAATAATTGATCATCAGTGAGTGTGAGCAGCTCTATAAAAGCAGTTTGCTGAAAGAGAAAAGACATCAGCAATGATCTTAGAGAAGGCAAGAGTAATAAAGCCATGTGTAGTCTTTTATTCACAGCGAGGAAGATTATTCAACAGGTGGAAGAGGGGTTGCATTGTTATTATTGTTAAAGGTGGATATACAAGCAATAACATGCAGTGTACGTAGTTGGTCATCCATGGCTTTTCCATATTTTGCTATAAAAATGACACTGTGTAATATGACATGTGTTGTTCATCTGAGGTTTTATGTTTTGAAATCTACCTCAGTCTAGATTTTTATTTTCCTATGTCTTAAAATTCAATAAGCAGTCATTTTTTCACATGACTGTGTGCATGGAGAGAGAGAGAGAGAGAGAGAGAGAGAGAGGTATTAGTATTCTACTAGTCATTTGTTTTCTCTCAAATTTTCATATTTTTACAAAAACAGCCAAGAGAGACAAGAAATTGACAGGCAGCACAAAATGTTACTGGGTCAAGTAAAGGTCAAGGTTTTATTATCTAAACAATGGTTAAAAGAATACACAAACATTTAGTGGTTTCAAAATGAATTCAAATGACAAATGTGTATTAACACATGGAGAAAACATCTCATGGCTTTTAAAAGTGAACTGGCCTGTAATACACAATTGCAGATATTTACAGTCTTTCAACAAATAACATTAACAGACAGACATGGCTGTGGTGCAGAATTATAAAACAAAAATATAGAGATGTAATAGAAGGACAAAAGAAAAAATATTAGAAGGAAAGTCAATTTTAAGTTTTAAGTGCAGAAAGGAAAGTTGGCACAAATACACAGCACCACAAATGTAGTACCCTTCAAACATTCTAACACACACACACACACACACACACACACACACACATATATATATATATATGAAAACACATTTGGCACAGTCCTCTGAACTGTACTTTACACATCTATGACACAGCATTGAAGTTTGTCAGTAAAATCACCTGCATTTCCTCTTTTCTTTAACAAAGACTACATGTTAAAACCTAAACCTAGAGACCCAGCTCACATTCCCCATTACAGGCTAAATCCTACCGTTTCTAGAACTGCAAATGTATTTACCATGAACACTAACAAACCCTGCTTTCAGTCACATGCTCTGCGCACCCTAATATACAACCCCCCCACCCCCCAAAAGTAGTCATATCACCCCATGACATTTAAAAAAACAAAACTATTTACAGTAAACACTTTAAATAATACATTTAAAACGGCTATATCTCCAGTCACCCGGTCTCTCGCCAGTGAGAAACCAGGACGGGGTTCAAGCCGCGGAAACACCTCTTGTTAAAGGCTTAAGAAAAGACATTCACAGAGGAAGGACTCGCATGATTCTGCCTCTGATCGTAGTAAAAAACTAAAGAGAAAGCAGAAGGCAGAGTTTTAGTCCTTCTGTAAATCACATGACCGATCGGTCATTAATAAACCACTGTCAGGCAAAGCCATGGCTTGACCACAATTCTGTGGACGTTTTTTTTATTTTATTTTTTTTATTAGACATTAAATTGATCAAAAGGACAGTAAAAACATGAATAATGTCACAATGCAATGCAGTTTTCAATATTGATAAGAAATATTTGTTTGAGTGATACTGACGACTGCAGTAAAACCAGCTTCACACCACAGGAATAAATTACATCTCTAAATATATTTGAATAGAAATAGTAATAAATGATGTCACAATATTAATGTCTTTACTGTGTTTTTGAACAAATAATAGCACACGTCCCAAAATATTTAAACCGTACCTTCCCCACCCAGTCTTTTCCTTTCTGTAACTCTGCGAGCAATAAGCCAAAAAAAAACCCTATTTAAATGACCGACTGTCACAGAATGAAGGCAAGTGCGATGAACCGTGATTGGTCACACATACCCAACAACCACGGCCAGCCCAACACTTGAGTCATACCGAGAAGACGACGCACTGCAGGTTCAGCTGCTCTAAACCGGTCAAGAAACGTTTCCATCCAAACCTAATTTCATTACTTTTCAGTTTCTCTACATCTACAATCCCCCAACATGGGGAAACAGGACAGAGTAAAGGTCAAATATTAGCTTTACACACCTCGGCCTATCATAGGACTAGAGGAAAAATCAAATGTTTCACTCTGGTGAGGGAGTATCGCGAGCTCCTGAGTGAAATCATCAATTACTAGCTTGACTTCTACAATATACAACAGCGATTTAAAACAGACGTTAGCTCTCCTCACCAGATCTCCAGAAAAATCTCTTAATTAAAAAGTCTTAATTAACATGGCACACATTGAAAACAATGCACATAAGTAAATAAACCTTCAAGTTTTCCCTCCTGTAGAAAAGTCAAACCACAAAGTGAATCAAAATGAACTGTACATTTAAGAGAAGACCACGTAATTCATTCGCTTTTAAAGACGACTCCGGCTGGAGTCGAGAAAACCTCTTGATTTTAGGGGCTACAAGACATTAGAAACCTCGGTTTAGAATTAACTAATAATATCACCACTGTACTTGTTATATTGCCAGCAGCAAGTCCCTAATAAGATTTTACAGTGCTGCAATGAGTCCATAGTACAAGCAATAATAACTATCTTCTGTAAACCACCTGTCTAGACAGGTTTTTCAACGTATAAAAAACGACTAAAAGAGAATTAAACGAACCACGGTCACATTTAAAAGCTCCTTCAAGCTGATTTTAATAACAGGTACACAGAAGTACACTGCTTTTCAGGAGCATTTACACAGAGTAAAAAAAACACAATTTTGCCACAGTTCAGAGAGATGTTCTGGAAGAGCAAAATATTCTCAAATGTGGCACAATGTATATTACAGCAGAAAACGACACCTAATATACAAAAACAATCATAGCATTATGGCGAGAGGCTTTAAAATCTGTGTGGAAAACAGATCTATGTACAGATTAATAAAACTGATTTTTAGTCAAGAGAATAAATCTAGCCTTTGTGCTAGTGGATGCTTTTTCCCCCCCTCGACAGTGTAGCTTTCAGTGTTTATGACTGCTAATACTTTAAACCCTGTGAAAAAAACAGAGTTCCATTAAAAACAATATAATAAAATAAACAATTTTTTTAGTTTTTTTTGGATGGCTTTTAACACCATGAAAATCCACAGAGCTAAAAAGCTTTTCTCATGACATATCTATTGCTGTTCTGGTCATCTTATTTAAGCTTCGGCTCAGAAAATGCAGTTTTGAGTGAACTACAGAAGAAGGTTTTGTCCCATATCTTACACGGCCCGTTCTCGGAGCGGGTTTGCTTCGGTCTGCAGATCTCTTCTGCTTTACAAAGGCCGTTATTGCATCTTTTTGTTCAGGGCTCACAGTGGACTTTCTTAAATCCATGGAGCGTGACCTTGCCTTTCCGTTTGAGGTTTTCCTCTGAGCCGACGTTCATGCGCTGGATGAGCATCTTTTCATAGAGTAGGGGGTGGTACGCACCCAGAGTGCAGGCGGCGTCGTAGTAACGCTCGTGGTAGTGGCACAGGTCCGTCTGACGCAGTGAAGGAATGTATTCGTACACGTGAACCTCTTCACACAAGGACATCATCAGCAGGATGCCTGAAAGACACACACAACTAAGCTTTAGCAAAGCAGCGCATGCACAGTGACAGAAAATGACATCAGATTAGGAAGAAGTGCTGACATGATTCAGTTCATTTTGCTTAGCCAAGACCTGCAATAAATTCAGATTTAACTGGACAACCAGTTAAGGAATTAATTTTTTTAAGTGAAGTCATTATATTTTGATGAAATATAATACATGCAATAAATTGTGCTCTACAATAATTGAAGAAACCTATAGAAATGTATTTCAATAGGAATTTGGAATCCACACATTAGGCAAGAGAGCTGGCTTTTCAGGCCCAGCAGATAAACGCTTGCTTTGAAAGGGCCATCAACATTATTCTCAGGTCTCAAAGTGCCTCTCCTCTCGCTTTTTGTCCAAAGTTCTACAGGTGCTTCTGCATCTTGTTCTGCTGTCAGAGGAGTTCAATGCAGAACGGTAATTCCTCCATGCCATCCAAGACCACGGTCATCCAGCTCAACCGTAGAGTCCACAGTAACACTGTTGCCTGCACCGCTCAGATCTCCACCGGCAACCACAACCACGACTGCAGCACTCCAGCCACAGAGAGAAGCAACCCTCCAGAGGTCTCCACCTAACCTGAGCCATCCGTCACCACATCCAGCAAAACCTCGTCTTGTTCCCTGTTCTACTTTCTGCAACTAGGAATTGTTAATCAGACAAAAAAATGCTGATTAGATCTTTTTGCGGTGCATGAAGCAACTTGAGTGAGCTCACATTGCGGTGAAAAACAAAACAAGCACCAGAGGCTACAGAAAAAGGTAAAGTGGTGGAGAAACACAAGTACACTGCAAGACGTCTGAAGCATTAGAGTATTATGTTACGTGCTTCAGATGATGAGGCTTTAAGCACATTGTTCCATGATACAGGCTTCACCGAACAAATCCACCAAATCTCAACTATGTTCATTTATTAGAAACACTGGTAATCGTGTCCCAGCCTTTGTACAAAAAAAGTGTCCTGAGAGAAAGCATTGGAAGTTTTGTTGTTCTAAAAGAGACAAACTGTATATTTAATGTGAATCTCTGTTAACGTATCACTTTTTACACAAGTACACACACACACACACACACCAGTTAACAGGTTTGAAATTAGCACTATATACAGTATATATATATATATACTTTTATTCAGTAATGGACACATTAAATTGAACAGAAGTGATAGTGAAACATTTTTAAAGGTTCCAAACTATTTATATTTTAAATAAATGCTGATCTTTGTATAATTATTATTTTTTGGCTGCTAAATTTAAAGTGCCCCTATTATGCTTTTTCAAAAATTATTGTCCATGCAGTGTGTCATGTAGCTGTATGTGAACATAAACTATCTGCAAAGTTATGACGCTGACAGTGCACGATTAATAA
>JAUCMT010000160.1:3718315-3750964 GCA_032357475.1 Enteromius thamalakanensis | reverse complement strand
ATAAACCTGTTTTAAGACACTCATAAAACAATTTTAGCCATCTTTAAAATGGCATAATAGGGGCACTTTAAAGCTTTGCAATTATAGGAATAAATGAAAAGAGCTGCCAATTTCATTTTAAGGGTTTTTTCAATATCATTTATACCTTGGCTAATCAGTGTGCTGCTTTACAAATGCAATCTGTGTAAGATATTGTAACGTTTGTATAGCATTTAAAACCATTTTTGCACAAAATATGAAGCTAGCATAATTTTTTTCAACTTAATTTGCACATTGGCCAAAATGTTTAATATCAGATTAATTATAAATTATTCAAGTATTTGCTGCGTTACTTTAATTTGTTTTATAAACATATGCATTTGTCTTTTAAAATGTTTCAATTTTAATTCTCTTCCTGTTCATGTTGAACTTGACTTGGTGGAGATTATTGTGCATGATGTTGGTTATGAAGGTTTTTTCAAAAAACTTTACTAGTTGACTACAGAGATATTGCACAAGCAGCATTTCCTTTGTGTTAAATGTGATTAAAAAACAGTGTTGCTACTACTGAAATGATTTCATAAATTATATATGTAATATTCAAAATTAACAAGAGGTTTGGTCCTCAGCTAGAACAACACTTATAACCATTATTTGTTACCAATACCAAAGAAAGAGCACTCTTTATCGGTTCCAACATGCCACAAGCTGTCCAATTCCTCCCAGTTATGTTTCATTTTTCATGTTGCTATCTGATCCCATATCACACTGATGTACGGAAAAGTATTTGACCATAAAGAGTTGGAACACCAATCCAGCATTTCAGGAACCTCGCAATAGGAAATAAACACGGGGGAACCTTCATCCCAAAACACCTTATGCATAAAACATAGATGAACATTTCACGTGGGATCCAGAACAAGGAATGCTCAGAGGGAGTGCTGAATGCATGCCTGGGGCTGAACAGTGTCTCTAAGGACTGTCTGACACTGCTCAAACTCATCAACTTCGCCAAAATGGACTGTGTGTAAAGTGCCAAACACACCAATGGGGAAAATGTACGCATTTCTGCATTAAATATCTGTTTATTTGTAAAAGTTAAAAAGAAATGACCCAGAAATGATGTGTAATTTGTCATGACATTACAAGCTGGATGTTTGCCTGTCAATTTGTCATGTCCTTTGTTGTTCAAGTATAAAAGCAGATCAGTCTGTGAATAGAGGACTACAGATTGGTCTTGGAGCTATGAGAACTGTGTGTAAATTTATCTGTGATTTTTTATAAATGGGGGAGGCATAAATGTCTGCAAATGTTTTTTTTTTTTTTTTAAACACTGCACCAGTGTCCCCTTTTCAACACGAAGCCTCTGGTATCTGTACAAAACATAAGCAGCATCACATATAGACTTGCTACAAAATTAATTTTCCACACCAATACGGCATGCACATTTAAACTGAATATAACAGTATTAATATTCCTGGCTGAATCATGTTTATAGAGTTATTTTAAGCTTGAGTGTGTGACAATACAATGCGCTGATATCTACAGTAAATGTTTATTATATATATTATATTTTTTAAAGTTTATTTTGTCTCATTAACTCCATTATTTGTTCATTGAGAGGTACATTTAACATGTGAACACTATAATAGACTAATTGTAGATCAATGAAGGAACTGCCTTCTTTTTTCCTCCACTGAATGAAAAAAATGCAAAGAAAAAAAAGAAGATTTTACCCCCCTACACACTTCTGCAGATGTCACCATAGAAACAGGCTCTACATCTGTGAGCAGATTGTGGATGAGTCTGCGATATGATTGGTTATCCAACACCTGTTCAACAAGATCTGTAGCTACGGGCAGATACTTACTGAGCCTGAAGCAATCTTAACTTGTGCTTCCTTTTAAAACAAATTAATCCTGTTTAATCACATTCAAAATTAAAGTTAATGTTAATGCAATGATTAATAAAGAGTACGCATTACACACACAAATATATATATATACACATTTATACACACACACACACACACACATAGGGGCTGCACGATTGGGAAAATTTGTCACATTGTGATTATTAAGGTCAAAATTGTGATTTACGATTGTGATCGATATATAAGTGGTATGACTCAACACACATATTACTAATAATACTGAAATATGTATTTCTCAACTAAGATACAGTATACAATGCAGTCTTGCAACAATTATAAATTAACAATGTTTTCACTTTAAAACTAAATTGTAAAAAAATAAATAACAGTAACATCTTAAAGATGTAAGTTACATTAAATTAACTTTAAAATAAAAGTCAAAAGTACAGATAATTAAAACAAACCCTTTTGTTTTACCCATAATGTCCCAAAACAGACACATTTAAGCAGGATGTAACATATACTTATATTTCTTCTGGTATTCGCGTGTAGTTGGATGCTTGAACATTTCGACTTTACTTCATTCGCTTCATTGCATCTAACATCTGATCTACTGAACCAAGATGTTCTACCCAACATTTTTTCCTACTTTTTTGATCATCTCTTACACTGGGAAGTTGTGACAGACCTTTTCTTTCTTATTGTGACATATCCGTTTATCATTAAATCACATCATAAATACTGCGAGATCATACATATGGTCAGAGTGATTTTGTTGGTACTGAATGTGGGTCAGATTCTCCTTGGCTTTAGTTCAGCACAAGCTCTTTGCTGGATGAAAACATGGTGCGTCCATCTGCTCCTCTATCTCTCTGTGGCTCCAGTCAACACAGACTGAGCCAGACAGCCCACAACCTCCTGACAGAGCAGAAGACGTACCTACAAACCCATCATGACAACTCAATCTGCTTTCCATCAAAGAGGTCAGTTTGGCTTTTTCTACTGATAGTCATTATGAGCGGCGTACAAAATTATTTTCATGTCACATGCCTGACAGCCACAAGTGCCATGTGTGCTTTATAAAACCAGCAATTACAAAAACACGTGAAAGTGAAAAGTGAAGTGAACAATTTGTGGTGTCTGCTTTAGTTGTCAATTAACTGCTCTGGTAAAGCGTCTACACTAACATTATAAGCGAGAAAGTAACAATGATAAACGTGACAAATAAAAACATTTGTGCTGACTTCAAATTACAGGTTCCTAGAAGTACAGCTGGGACTAAACAAGAAGCCTGTAATTTCTATACCACAAAATAAATAAATAAATAAACCCCAAAAAATGAACTGCAATCAGTTTGTTTGAGTTGTCCGACTGAACAACTAACAATTTTACCTCAAACACTGGCAGAAGCTTAGGTTAGGCATGTGAAAGAGGTTCGAAGACAATCATTACAGTTGCAATTTGAATTGTTTGTGGCGCTTCAATTGCTCCTGTGAAGCGCAGAATGTGTGTGTCTTACCAATGAACCCTGAGGAGGGTGGGTTGGGCTGGATGTTCTCCAGATTGTTAGCCTGAATCACGTCCCATAACTGCCAGATGTATTTCGGATGCAGGATGTAGAAAGGCTGCGTGGGGAAGTGCATCCTGTGCTCCATATATGGAGTGAAAAGGTTGTAGTCTGGATTGCTGTACCACTACAAAAACAAACAACAACAACGGCTCTCAGACAACTACCAAATTTGGATTAATTTTAAAATCAGGGAAAATTGTGAAAGGCTGAACATTGAAAGCTGTACTTCGCTGAGATGAAGCTTTACAGTGCACATGTTCCTGCAGTAACCTTAATAATATTACTCTGCAGAAACAACAGAAGACCTTCAATCTGTGTCCTCTGACACAGTAGTCAAGAATCATCTCTCTAAGCAAAGTTCACACAAACTGGTGTTCTTGAAGAAACGGAAAGGAGCTTGAGAGTTAGCTAATAAATGTATATAAATATATATTTATTTACACATACATGCAGTGAGATCAGTAAGTATGTATTTGATCACCTTGTGATTTTGCAAGTTCTTTTACTTAGAATCATATCAAAATCAGGAAAAACCTCCTTCCATCAGTCAGAGCGTTAAAGATGGATCGTGGCTGGGTCTTCCAACATGACAATGACCCAAAGCACACAGCCAGGCAAACCAAGGAGTGGCTCCTTAGAAGCCTATCAAGGTTCTGGAGTGGCCTAGGCAGTCTCCAGACCTAAATCCAATTGAAAATCTTTGGAGGGAGCTGAAACTTTCATATTAGAAAGATTTCTGAAAGATCTGAAAGTGAAGACTGGAGTAATGATGCTTTGTATCACAGGAATATATTCACACAGAAAACAGTTATTTTAAATTAAAATAATATTTCACAATATTACAGTTTTTTCTGGATTTTGTATCTAATAAAGGCAGCCTTGATGAAACCTCTTTAAAACCATTAAATATCTTACTTTTCTAATACTTTTGAATGGTAGTGTATATATTTTTTATGTATTTTACCTGCATGTCATATGACCATTAACAAACATCAAAGTGACATCATCATGTTTAATGATTGAAATACTGTTATTACTATACTATATAGAACTAAATTAAATTATTCAAATAGTCAAGTAAATATTTTAATAGGGTAAGCTGTAGGAATTCCTGTTTTAGACAACAAATCACAAGCTGTGAAACTAAAATGTAATATCTAATTGAGCAATTAATGCACAGATTATCCTGTTGAAAACCCCACCAACACTAGCTACATAGATACATAATTCCTAGCTTGTATTAAATTAGTAAGGAAAATTCTCTATCATTCTGTACTTCTGTTCACTGTATTTCATATGCTTCAAACATTGTTCATGTGCTTTATGAGACATGCTATTGTATTCTTTAATTGACACAGACAGAAAGATTAAAATCGACAGAATAGCAAGAATGGTTGACCTTGCACCTGTACAGAAATGTACTTATTGACTTATTGATAAAAGCGTCACTGTATTGAAAGAGAAAGTAAAACCCCTGCAGTTTAATTGGCTCTGATGGTCAGACATGCATTTTCTCTTCCTTTTCTAAAGACCTGCAATTATAATGGTGCAATTGTCATGTCATCTTCACATAAGCACGGGGTCATTGAATGGCACACATCCTGTCAGGGATGGGAGTTGTTAGTCAAAGCACATCAGCACAGAGGTGACCATCTATTTTGTGTGCATCTTATGAATGGCTTATTTCGCGTCTAATTTAATGGAAGAGGATGGGATTGGGAACATCAGAAATAGTGTTGTAAGGCGGTTTCAGCGAGTTAAGGGCACAAAGGACAGATTGAAAGCATTTACAGTAATCCATTCTCATCCTTCTTCCCCTCCTATAGAGGTTTATGATTCACAGCGGTGTGTGAGCAGACCAGACACAATCACAGCGCTCATCTGAACTCCAAAAGTAACGTCACCTGTTCTTAGCACGTGCAAAAAAATAATATACAACTTGATTTCACAGATGGTTTGAAGCAAAACGTCAAAGCACACAGAATTTGCCAATGAAGGTGTGTTTTAGGGCAGTTAGTACTCACTTTGTGCAGGTTGAGGGTGTATGGAGCAGGATCCCATGCTACCAGAGTTACATTCTTATACAATGAGCTTGTGTTGAACTGATGCTTGGGATTCGCCAGGATCTGCACACAAAACAGACAAGACTGTGAAGATGAACAAAAGAGGGAAAAGGCACACTACTATTGTAAACTTGTATTAAATCGTTTTAACGCATCCTGTTGCTGTCAGCCAATCTAAATTAATAATTAATACAGACCTCAAAATGAATGAGGAACTGGGTTAAAAACTATTTACAGGGTGTATTATTTATGTTAATATTAATACAGGCTGCTATTATTACTATTATACAGTTGTTGTTTTTTCTTTTGCAACTTCTTCCCTTTCTGGTATGTTGATAATTTGCATATTCAAATTTAAACGCACTCTTATGAATAGCCTGTAAAAAAAGGATTAATAGTTTTACTAATTTGATGCGATTAAAGAATTTATCCCATTAACCGACAATCTTTAAAAAAATTCTCCGACAGAAACTTGACACGATTACACTTAATATGATCCGTGCCGCTTCCTGTGATCGCAGTCATGCGTGTGACAGTACAGACATTATAATGACTTCGTTTTTTTCAAACCGTCATAGAACGCATTGATTCAAGTGTTCTCTGATATCTAAATAAAAGTTATGTGGCTTACAAAAGGGCAAAATTCTCCAGAAACTGATTTACAATCTTAACATTTTCTCCCTAGAATGAAACGGACTGCTTTTGGCTTATTTGGAAGGGTCATGAATAATAATGTTGAGCTCGGCTCTGATTGGCAGGGAGGAAAACATATTTCTATAATTCTCTTGCAGTTGGGTAATTATACTGTAAATAAACTGTGGGAATCAGGAAGCATGCTGGGGGGGCGCTGAAACTGCTTTAAAATGCGTAATCACTTATTGTGATTGCCCAAACTCTTCATTTTTTTTTCTTTTTCTCTGTGTCATATTCTGATTCACCTGTTTTTCAGTGGTCTCTCTTATTCAGGAGATTTACAGGAGGAAGCAATACTACTAATAATATTACCAATACTAATAATCCATTTTATTTATAACACGCCTTTCTAACACCCAAAGCACATCAACAATACAAAGAACAATAAAAAAAGTTAAATACAATAATACAGCAGAATAAAACAGATCAACAGATCATATTGTACAAATGAAGGGTTTTCAACTGTGTTTGAAATGCGTGTGTTTGTGTTAGTTCAGTTTATGTGTCTTAGGTTTATCCAATAAAGCCATATTTAGAACTGAAAAGAGAAGTATCTTGTGTTTTGTGCCTTAAACTGCCAATCTTGCTACTGTGCTTATTAATAGTGTTTACACTATAATCTGGATTTTAATATCCAGCGCAGAGTTGATGTTATACGGCTCGTTCACTGAATCACAGACCGACTCAGTGATCCGCTGTAAAACAGTGATTCTGTTCAAATTCCTTATAGAATCTTTAATGATTCTGATTTGATTTATTCTTTATATTTGGCGCCAATCTTAATCTTACACCTCATACATCACCCCTTGATCGTCTTGCTGTCTGCCCTCTGAATACACTGGAAAAAAACCCGATCTCGAAAGACAACACAGCGGCTTTAATACCAAAACAAACACTACGGGCACAGGACGTGCACCAAAACAATAAACTTCGGCCAACCAATCAGCAAGAAGAGGTGGGGTTTAATGCTCATGGACATAATAGACAGAGTTGATTGTACAGCGTGAATTAGAGATTGGAAGTTCGAGTCATTTAACCGACTCAGACCTTTGAGTCTCGTTCAGCAAAATGAACAAATCTTTAATCTTTAACGCTATAAGAAACATTAAAGATTAATTCTTTGTTTACCTGGGACTATAACCTATGATCCTCTCACCTCGCCTCTTATGTGACAAGTTTCTGGTTTCCCGAGTTCATCACATAACCCCTGTAATGTTAACCTATGCAGCCGGCTCAGTACCCGAAACTGGTGAATCAATAATTCCAAAACAAAACAGAACCCTGAGGAACACCACAATGGGTATTTGGGACTCATGGTATGTCATTTCCATGTACAGAACTGTTATTATTCAGCTATGTCAAGGTAAATAGTTGTTCATTCTATGGCACGTTTTACACTATTCACACAGAAACTAATTTCATTTAAAAAAAACCCCAATAAGAATAGCTGATTTTACTCTATTCCATATAAATGAATGCAACCCTAATTACAGACCTACTTCAAAAAACAAACAAACAAAAAAACCCTCACCCAAAGCCTTTACACAATAGTATGAGCATTTGAGAACTACTAGTGGAGGGAAAACGAATGCCCTAAATTCAGTCTGTTCCTCTCAACGGCTGTTAAATGAGTTCAGAAGGCTTGGACCTGAGATGAATGATTTGAAACACTTTCACTGTGCCTTTACAGTTTTTTCTTTTTTTCATGAACCTATCTATTATAGAGCCTGACAGGTCATGGACACCAAACCAGCTCTTTTTGTTTTCCACAGAACAGCATCGCATGGGTTTGAAATAACATGCAGGTGAGTAAACGGCAAAATGTTCTTTTCAGATGCTACTTAACAATAAACCACCAAGCATCACTTCTGTTCATTCATGAAAAGTGACAGAAGACACAGCGCTTCCAATAACTTCACCGCAGAGCAGTCTCTGTTCTGCATAGTGTGTGAGTTTGTTTACCCGGTGAGCTCGTGTCCACTAGGACGTGATGACTCAGATCTCCCTGAAAACACACACACAGCCAGAGGACATGAGCCAGAGGGTGTTCAAATGAGATCTGCTTCAACTATGTGGCTGATTCACAGAAAGTCGCAGCGCTACAAGTAACAACTGAAAACATCAAACGTCGCTCACCTGAGAGTTGATGATGCGTATTGTGGTTTTATTCCCAACGTCTCTTTCATAACCCTCGGTAGGAGCTGTATTAAAACGCAGCACTGCATCATGGGAGTCTGGAATTACAAAAATTGGAACTTTAATCACATTGCGGCTTGGACTGAGTCATGATAAAGACAAAAAAACGAGTGAACAACACTAAATTAATGGCTTTTAACATGAAGCAAGGCTACAAATCGAAAACAAATCATGTACATCACATTGTATTAGAGGAAATGTGAAGAAGCAGTGGTCACCGATCAATAAGAATGAAGAGCACTAGTAAACATGTTCCTTGTACCGTTCAACCCTTTAATCTGTTGTTAGAAACCGTGCAAGCAGCTTGTTTAACAGAGAACAAAGTTATATGGCATTTATTACTAACATCACCTCCTGGGGCTTTTTATTGATTGAATATCTCCCATTTAATCTGCTGTGAGATTGAGTGACTTTAAAGGTCATGCTTAGTTCACTCAAAAATGAGAACTGCCCTCCAGAGTGGTTTTCAAATGTCATTCACATTTTCACCTAATCGGACCAAGACTGGTGAGAATTCATTTTTTGGTGGGTGAATGATGCCTGTATCATGTCCTCCAAATATTTTTATTTTTAAGCCCCCTGTATTCAGGTTTAAGTCCTCACCAGAATAGAAAAACAAGGACACACACAAAATAATTACATAGGGTTTTGTTATTGTTTTTCTTTTAATTTAATCTGCATTTTAACAGAGTAATATTAATTGACAACATTTACTTATTATAAGATTAAATTATGATTTTGTTTAGGGTTAGTTACTTGTAATTCTGCATAATTTAATGTTATTACCATAGTAAACACATGCAACAAGGACACAAAAAAATGCTAGCACAAATATATACTTTTAAATAATAATAAAAAAAATACTAACAAAACAAGAAAAATGTGATGTGCTTAAATTATTATTAACAGAAGATTTACTTAGAATGTAGAAAATGTATTGTTTGTTTATTTATTTGTTTATTCATTTTCACACAAGGATGCTATTTTATTCAAATGCAGTCATTTTAAAATACACAACCAGCATATAATCAGGCTAAGATCTTAGACAATAGTGCTCTCTAGTGGACGAACTGCAATATAACATTGACATTGAATTCACACATATAAAAGAGAAAAGAGAGAGAGATAAGAGTGTGTCAAGTCAATGATGAATAGTCTCCCCACCCCCGGACATGACGTGACAATGACATATCTTATGAAGGAAGCCCCTAACCTCCTCATCCATCTCTCCGTTCAGCTGACATGCCGTTTATAGGCCTTCATCAACCAGCAATATTTTCAAAGCAGTAAATTTGAGTTTGACATTGAACATGTCCCCACTATTTTGACAGGGATATCAATCTCCAGAGAGAACATAAGTCACATCAGGAGAGGAAAAGGGCCCACGCATGTGTGTGAAAAAGAGAAAGTGTGAGAAATTATATAAACAAGATATGAAAAGAAGATCAGAAAAGCAAGCCCTCTGCAAACGATCAACAATTATATTATGTTTGTATTTGTGCTGTGTGGAGAGACATTGCAGTAGCACTAGGTGGCAGATGAGCGCCAGCAAACTAGGGTACTAACACTAGCCGCGTTTCCATTACCCTGCGAATTAAAAATACGCTTAAATGGAAACGCATCAATTTCGCAAAAAAAAGGTTTTTACGCTAGCATGAGGTGGTGTATTTTGCTGCAATGAAAACGGGTTTTTCACATTAACGGGTCCCATGGCATGTGTAAAAAGTCATATGATCATTCTTAAATATATCATAACCTCCAAGAAACAGTTAAAACGTGTTCATTCTCGAGTTTAAGGGGCATTCCCTGCCACTAATGCGTAGACAGTTTGAGCTGCACACGTCTGCGGTTCAGTTCGGCTCTCATATGGACACTGAAGCTGTTTTCGGCCACTGGGTTGATACTCGTGTATTATTTATTATTTTAAGTAGCCTATCTGTCCGTGCTGCTTCTGTGAAAATAGATGCATACGCCTCCTTTGTACTAATGTATTCAAAATCTGCTAAAAATTCGTTATTTTTAATGGAAACGGATAATTTCGCATGTTTTGCTGAGTAAACAGGATGCTCTCTGTCTAGCACGCGCTATGAACAGGCACACGCGCACACTTCCACATGCACGCACGGCCTCTCTCTCCTTCACTCCGTCTTGTGCGCACATTCTAAGATTTGCATTATACAGTACGATGCACGATGCATACATTAATGTCTCGCGTGCATGGTCTTGCTCGCTTGGTCTAGATTTCGGGATATTTTATCGAATTCGAGGGCATCAGGGAGCTAGTATCAATATAACCCGGAACTTCCGTGAGTCTGTCAGGGTTTAATGCAGCCTTTTGCAAGACCTTTGACGTGCTTTTCTCTTGCTCTTGCTGTTAGAAGTTTAGCTAAAGTCAACCACATGAGAGCTCGCAGGAAAGTGAAAATACTACCGCAATAGGCATCAGACATTCAGCAAACGGACTGTGGGTGTCCGTAGGAGTTTAGTCTGAGACTAGGGTGGTAGACACATTTAGAGCCAAAAAAATAAAATAAAATAAATGAGAGCGAGAGAGAGAGAGAGAGAAGGAAACAGCTGAGGGATTGCACAGCATTGCATATGACAGCAGTGGCAATGTGAATCAGGCTGGAATCGTTAATAAACTCCAAAGTACAGTGTTATAACAGAGTGAACAGAACAGTTACCAAACAAACACTGTGAGGGAACTGAAAAAACAACAACCAACCAAAACAAACACAAAACAATGGCCATTTTTTAATATGCATAGATGAATGTTCAGGGAAATAATACGGTTTAGATGAGCTGAGCCGAAGACAGGCATTTCATGGAGAGCTCTGGCAGATCTGCTCTTGGCTGTTCTGTAGCTTTTGCTGGCTCTTTGGCTCGTCCTTGAGTATATTTGGAGGGCACACTAGGTTGGCACGGCTAATGGGAAATGTTTAGAAAAGACAAGCTGAATTTAATAGACAGGCTAAAGGGGCTGTGGAGGAATAGAACCTGATCAAAACTGGCCTCGGCCTAAACTAAAATAGAAGGAAAATCAATGCATACTTATATATTGTGAGTGAGGTAATACTGCTACTCTGCAACAACTGTAACAAGCAGTTCAATCAATACAGCTGCATACAGCTGCTACAGAGTGCTGCACTTCAGTGGCATGAACGCTCTAATGATTTATTTGGTCTTGACAAACCTTGTTCCAGCAACATTTAGCCACTAAACAGCCAATATAAATGTAAACATATGAACAACAAAGAAGTTTGGATTCCTGAACTTTCACTTCACTAGATGTTAAAGGGTTACTCCAACGCAGAATGAAAATTGTGTCATTAGTCACTTGGGGTGACGTTTCAAACCTGAGAAAGCTTGTTCATCTTCGGAACACGATGCAAGATATAACACTGTCAAAGTCCGGAAAATTATGGAAGACATCGTCACAATACTCCATCTGCCATCAGTGGTTCAACCTAGGGATGGGCGATATGGCTAAAAACTGTATCGCAATATCAGTGTTTCATATTGTCGATATCAATAATTATTGATATTTTTATGACCCATTTAAAAATAAGGACCAGGAGAAAAATATTTCAACATTATTATTTTAAACTTATCCTTCCTCGGATCATACTCCCCTCAGTTATTAAGACAGAAATGTCAACAACCATGGAAAACTCAAATAATTAAAATGTAAACAAAGCCACTGCCTCCTTTATATCTTTGTACCGTTTAGATTCTTTGTCATAAGGCACTGATGCGGAGTACCTCTCCACAGTGGTCTGATTGTGCTGCAGCTACAGATGTTGTTGGTTGAATACAGCTGTGCTCCAAAGGGTAAGCGTGACTAAGGTGGGACATCAAGTTTGTGGTATTACTGTATCAGTTTTGGCGGGGATGACAGTCTTGCATAATTTGCAGACGATATTTTTTATTTTTTGCAGCACTCATTTTTTGCTTATGAAGAGGAATCCAGCAGACCAGCAAGAGACAATGATATAGCACAACCAAACGTGATACTCTTACATGATTGGCTGTTACGCCGGTTTTACACTGCATGCGTTAGCAGGGCAGTATGCAGAGCAGGAGGCAGCTCGAGCAGATTGCACTTTCACACTGGCAGCATAACTGCAGGCTATAGACAAGCTTTCTTCTCCGAACACTGTGTGCTTTGATTTATGTCATTGCCAGCATACTTTATGCGACTGCCTTATTATAGTTTATACAATAAACTTGAGCAAAGTTTTCAATGTGTGTATATGAAAAATATAGCATATATTCCGACCCTTCTCACATTTTGTATAAGAAATACTAGATTTTGCCATGCTAATGCTAGATTGAATAAGTTCTGCTTTGAGTTCAAAGACAAATCTCAGAAAGAATTCCTACAATAAAATGTATTTGGATTGAATAATTTAATTGAAAAACTAATCTTAAAGCTAACTAATGCCTCTAGTTGTATTCATTTAACAGACCTTTGAGGTTTGGGCAAAAACTTGTATAAATCGTGTGTTTTTGTGCATTTTATTTTTGCATAGGTTGAGTGTAAAACACAAAACACATCAATTACACGATTTGATGGTAAAATTTTAACTTTTCATGTTAATGGGGTCAGTTTAGATCAAGAACAACGTACAGTCACTTCAATTTAACATTAGTGGTGCAGCAACAATAGACTAATGATGGCAGCACAGCCGCTCCTGCTGCACCACCCTGCGATCGAGGGCCTTTGTTAATGCAGCCAAACTAACTTTGCAACATCTGCTTTCTACCGACGAAGAAGAAAAAACAAACAAAAAACCCACAAAACATTTCTTTATTAATATCGATCATGTACTGACAGTCACAAGCCTACAGCTTTGGAATGACATGGTCTTTAATGACAAAAGTTTCATTTTGGGGTTTAGTATCCCTTTAATTGATGGACTGAAGTTTGTGATGTTTTTAAAACATGTTTGGACTCTGACGGCACCCATTCACTAAAGAGGACGCATTGAGCAATGAACGTGATGCTACATTTATCTGTTGCCTAAGAAAAAACAAACTTATCTTCATATCTTCATTCGGAGAGCCAGTGAGGGCAGCTCAATTTAGCAAATGTTAATTTTAGGGTGAACTATTGCTTGAACTGTTGTCCATTTGAGTAAAATGGCATTTAATTTTGCTAAACTAAATTCACCCCAATTGACCTTTCACGAACAGTTTGATTTACGAGGCGATCTGACAAGTCATAATGCTTGTACATAGCAACAGTAACTAAGTTGCAAAAGGTCAATTAGTACACCAAATTTTACAACATTAAGATTATATTAGATATTAATTCAAATTTAAAAAGTCATATTCAGTCCGTCAGGTGATATAATAGACATTTGTCCGGTGATACCAGATTTGTCCAATAATATCGGCTAGGTCTGCTTATATCCTTTGTGTACATTTTTGTCCTTTTCTGATAATCCGTCTCATTCAAATGTTTGCATTTTATGTCATACATTTTTCGTTTTATTCTGTACTGACAGATTAATAGACTAAGAGAACAATCTGGCAGAATAAAAACAACAGGAGCTATAGTTATCTCACCTTAATAACAGCATAAACTAATATGCTCATACTGTATACACAAATGCTACTAGCTCTATCATAATATATTGAAATATAAAATATTGAAGGAAAAGATATTGCCCCACAAGGGAAATTTAGTGATATTTAGTGCAATTATGAGACGGAGAGAGAGGAAGCCCTAGAGTACAAATACAAATGTGATTAGAATTGTGATAGAAAAGATGGTTCGAAATCATCTACTTTGCAAATGATTGTGAAACTTTTTTTCTCATCATACCAAAAGCCTTCCTGGGACGGCACATTATCCTGAGAAACAACAAAAGCTGTGCTATCACCATGGAAACCCATCCTCTGTGCCCACTACCGCTCTGCCACCATAGATGCCAAAGCAGGAAGAATCTGGGCTCTTTGTGTGCTCTGTGATACTTGTGGTTATGTAACCGTAAAGGGCATCGGTATCCCACTGACCCTTTCAAAGAAACTGGCATCGCCACAGAAACAAAAAACCACAAGTGAGGAGAATGAGAGTGAGAACGGTTCCTAAACCCAACCAAACACAAGGCCTCTCTTCACAGGCTAGTTTCAAATCTTGAGGAGACTCTTCTGAAAGACTAAACGAGAACAGCTTTTCTGCTTTTCCAGCGACTATGATGGTAAAGGTCTCAAGCAACCTCGAGCATTAAAAATAAAAAACATGGACAATTTCTCCTTTTTAAAAAATAGTAATAGTTATGACTTTGATATCTGATTGAATGAAACCCCTCCATAACAGTTTGACATATAAACAGTCGCACTAATAAACTATATTACTGTAGAAAATAATTAATTATTTGGGTCCTACATTTTATCAAATAAATATGCAGGAATAAACCACTATTAAAAAGCTGAACAATACTGATAATAAGTAATAAGCAATTAATTCATTATTTTATGGAAGGTAGACATCAGACTTCAATACTAATAAATAAAAAGATACCAAAAAAAAAAAACATTTAAATGCTTTGAGTGCATTTAGATATTACATCACAAAATACTGTATATGCATTAAAATATGCTACATATAAGGGCTGGGCGATTTGGCCTAAAATTTAAATCTTGTTTAATTGAACATTTTAACTTGATTACGGTTAAGGAACGATTATTTTATTTATTTTTTTGCTTGCGTAGTTTACCGACAAATTTTGTACAGTAAATATGCTCACATATTACAAGCGAGAGATGAAGGGTGCATTACTTGATTTTCAAATAATTAAAAGGAAACACACACATAGATCTACCATCTATGATTAATTATTACACATCAAATGTTGATCAACTGAAATGAAAGCACACATTGCCTAAAACTAACAGTCACTTTAATAAATTATTTTCAATGTTTTTCTTATTATAAGTAGAAAATAAGCAGTATCGCTTCTAAATAACATAACTCTTGTATATCCTGTAAATAATATTCTAAACTGCATTTCTTGCATCTTCTGTAACTGTCACTAAGTTCTTAAGAAACACGGTCATGTTAAACTTTTCAGGTCTAGTACATGTCTGGCAGCGCAGTTTTAGAAAAATGTGATTGTGACAGCACAATGTATCTTCTGTCGAGAGTTTTAACGAGGTGTCTAAACCTGCTTCTCTCCACTGTAGCCAAGGGAGTCACATGCTTTGCGAGGTACAATAACTGGAAGCGCCTGGCAGAAGCCCCTCCCATGACGCAAATTCGCAATATTTCACGTGTGAAAGAAGCGAGTAAACTCAAAATGTTCAAGCGTTTAACTATTTGTATTTGTGCAAGTCACGTCTGTTGTGAACTTAGGGTAACCTAACCGATCGTGACTCCACACACAGTAGTGTTTTTAAAGAGAAAGTAATTGAAATAACAGTACATATAACAGTACTGCTGTTACTACTACAGTTATTATTTAGCCTTCTTTTGACTAATGTAATAATAATAAAAGTTATTATCATTATCAATCATCACATTAGTTAAAAAAAATATTTTTCTTTCTGTGTTGGTTATGCTGTACTGGTCACAATATTAGCAGATCTACTACTACTACTAATTTAAATAGTGCATCTAAAGCAACCCTGTCAAATGTGATTTACAAAAAAACAATAAAACAAGCATAAACATGCATCATAAAATCAAGTAAAAAAAAAAAATAATAATAATTATATATATATATATTCTGATAATCATTTTCAGGTAATTTTACAGCAAAAAAAATAAATAAATAAAAAGGTGTTTTAGAGAGGTTTCAAATCTGTTATTTTTCAGCTTTAACTCACCAATCTCCTTGCCAAGCCCAGAGTGAAGCATGGCTCCTGCAGAGGTGACCACAGCGCAGGTCTGGAAGCCTGGCCTGTAGAGCTGACTTAAAGGTAAAGCAGGTACAATCTTCTGCCAGCCCAAATTGGAGAAAGGCATCTCGGCCCCGTCCAAAGTTCGAACCTTTTCCCCCTTCTTCAGCTCGCACAACACCTGCTGGCCGCTCTGTTGCGCTTTTCTGTGCCCCCTGTAGGCCACTCCGTGTTTATTATTATTCAGGTAGTCCTTCATAGCTCTCTGGAGGCGAGGACTGAGCATGCCCACAGACAAACTCCCTCTCCAGAGGCCACGCACTACAGATTTCGACCTGGGAATGTAGTACTCATTGGGGTCAGAGTCATCACGAACAGACCCCCGTTTAGTCTTCCCCCTCCTGCCCTGGTCTCTCTCCTCCTCTTCATCTTCCTCTTCCCCTCCCACCACCTCTTCCTCGTCCCCTTCTTCATCTTGTTGAGGGGAATCCTGATTATACTCCTGTCTTTCACGGTTGCGACTCACAGCGCCCGATCTGGAGCCCACGTCTTGGGTGCCGAATGCAGACCATGCGGCCAGGCTCTGAAGGTCGGGATAGGGGTAGGCCTCCTGGCTGAGCGGACTGGGCTGGGGGTCAGTGCTGGGGTTTTCCTCCTGGCTTTTCTCATGTTGGGTGTTGCTGGAGTCAAGGGGGGTTGAGGAGGTGCCAAGCCCCAGATGGGTGGCCATAATGGTGCGGGGGTTGCCTTGCAGCGAGGTGAGGCGGCGTGTGTCCGTGTAGGAGAGAGCAGCCGCTGAGTGCGGGTCGTCCACTCGGGAATCCATGAAGTAGGAGAGGAGGGCCAGGAACAGCAGCACCCAGGCAAGCATGAGGCCGAGGGTGAGCCGTCGCCATTTTTTCAGACTTGACTTCATCTTTCAGAACTCCTCTCGGCCACACGCCGACCCTCCAGACCCGACTGGAAAAGGGTCAACAGGAGGCCTGCAACAGGATAGGAATGGTTAACACAATTTCAACTACAGATCACTAGCTTTGAGTTAATTTGTCCGCTACAATATCCTAAACACATTTTCAGTTGAAAATAAAGAACTCTTAAAGGAACAGTTCACCACAAAAAAAAAAAAAACTAACCCTATTTGTATGACTTTTTTTCTTTCAATCGAAGTTTTTTTTTTGTTTGTTATCCTGGCTCTTCCAAGAATTGTATTGCTGATGGATAGTGGCTATTATTTTTAATCTCTCTAAATGATATATCCACCGTAAAAAAAATAAACCTATATGCCTCCGGGGGCTTAACGCGTCTTCTAAAGTCGATGGATGGTTAGAGTCACCAGCATTGCCAATCTTTAAAGAGCCAGGATATATTTAAAAAAACAAAACAAAAAAAACCTTCTCTGTTTGCCTGAAAGAAGAAAGTCATACATACCATCGTTGGCTTGTTGGTGAGTAAACTGTGCAGTAATTTTAATTTTTGAGTGAACTATTCCTTTAACTCTTGTGTTAATTTGAGATTCAACAATTGTTTAAACATACAATATCAAACTACAAGAAAAACAGACTACTAATAAAACCAACAGTAAAAGGTCATTAAAACAGTGTTGGGGAAAGTTACTTTTAAAAGTAATGCATTACAATAATGTGTTTCTCTCTAAAGTTCTAATTTACTATGTTAATCAGTTACATTTTATAGAAAGTAATGCGTTGGTACTTTTTGGTTAATCTCAGCAGAGCTTGCTTGATTGTTTATAATTTAAAAAGGTCTTTATTTTACAATTGAAAATACCCTTTCACAATAAAAGTGAAATGAATACACGTCAGGCTGAAGGAAACGTAAACTCATGTCTGTACAGAAGGGGGCGCAGCTCAGATTGCATAAATGACACATGAGAAGAAAGTAGCACTATTCCAAAGTAAAAATAAAACATAAATGTTTAATGTTTCACTTAATTTGGTTGAATTGGATCATCGATGTTCAGTAGCAAAGCAAAGGGTTAATAAATGAGGATTAAATTACATCAATGATTTTTGTCTTATTTAACACATTTAATTAGTGCAAGTTTGAATACCACTCAGTTTGCACTCACTTTATTATATATTCCTGGAATACTGAATCTGTTTTTGTGCAGGTCAGATGAGTATAATTACTCCCATTTCTCTCAACATGGCAACGCGAGAGCTGTCAGTCAACACATTGGAAAAGTGCGGTTACTTATTACTAAAAAGTAATGCATTGCTTTACAAGTTACTTAAAAGTTCTGATTAGCTCACTTTACCTATAATGCACAAATATTCATTAAAATTTCTTATTAATTTCATGTACCTAAAAGTTTTAGTCTAAATTATGCACTTGACAAGCAGCATAGAACAGACACAGAAACCTAGACGGCAACTAATCCTGTCAAAAACAGGAAAGACATCCTCTCATGTCAGCTTTCTCTTTCCTATGAGAAAACAGCCCCCTGAGACCACTCACTGTTAGTTTTCGGTATCGTTTTACTATTCTCTATCTGCAGATCTCAATTTAGACATGAGAACACCTGCTGTCATAACACACTTTCTATAGTCTATTTGTGGAGGAAAAAACAAAACCAAACCAAACAAAAAAACCACTGTCATGCATATTCATCAGCCAGAAAAACAGGTATGTAATCGAATTAAACTGCATTTGAATACGCAATAACCAGGTTTATATAATAAACATTCAGTATAAACATTTTAACTAAATGAATATTGCTTTTTCTGCCTTGTTACAATTTTTTTATTGAATCTTTGAAAACATAATTTAATAAAAATATAAATAAAGGATAAGTTAATAGGTAATACAACTATGTAATGATGTTTGAGTGCAGAAGTTATTATGTTATATGTACTTATTTCATTTATGTATGGCTGACATATATTTACAAATCACATGAAGTTTTTTGGCTTGTTAAAAGTTAACATAAAACTGTTTCATCCAACTTGATGGGACTTTTATATTCAGTTCAAATACATAACTTTAGGCTTGTTTTAATATTGAGCCAATCATATTTCCTATCCCCTAACTCTCACAGGGGGAGAGGAAAAAAATAAATAAAAAATTCACACACCTCGCTGTAGTTCCTATTTCCCATTTATCCTCAAACAGTTCGTCTGTCCCTGCAAGACAAAAGAAGACAGCAATTAGAGACAATAAATGTCTTCCGAGAGGAAACTTGAATCGTCCCTGCTCAAATGCTGCTTTAACCAGCATAAGCTGGTTTACTGGTCTTAGCTGCTCACAAGGCTTAACAACTGCTTTTAAGCACAACTGCTTAAAGCATTCCCCCCAATGAATCGTGATGCCACTCAATAACCGTCTAACTAAAAGATGACTCTGGATTTCACAAGTCTCTACCATAGTACAAACACTCACAGATTGGACATTTGCTTACGGTTTTGTAATACACTTTTGCAGGAAGGTCTAGTTTGAAAGAGGAAGTGAAGTGGATTCCCCAACTTTAATACATCACAGTGCTGACTGTGACAGTAACATGCTGCTGGTGTAGCAGGGCAAAATCATCCTCAGTGGCCAACTTCTCAAACAATAACATCTGGACTCTTTGTCCAATAATGGAAGTGAATCTACAATCCTTACTAGTGGTGCTTTTAAAGGGAGATTCTCTGTCAGTTACTGGACAAATGTAACGCTGTCATTAAGCTTGCTCTCTAAATTCATCTCATTTAGAGCTGCACTGCTAGATCACTTGAGAAATATGTCATCATCTTCAACAAAACTTTCCACTATGGAAGTTAAAATGGCTGAGCAAAGCTCCCGTTCTGCAGGATGCACAGGGTTATTCGTGAGGTCTTGCGTCGAGATTAAAGAACGGTGTGTTGTGTATTTCTCAAAGCTTTATAAATGTTGTGAAATAGAAATTGAATATGAAGTTATGATGTTCTTACTACATTTCTGGGCCTGGGACCTTAGTCAGATTAGTCACCATGTGTTTTTTGACCGTTTTTACCCACTGAAATACTTATGTGGTCACTTTTTCTGGAAACCTGTGACCTAGTACTGATGAAAGGCTATAAATGCCTTGCCAGTAATAATGGAAATAGTGTTCCCATTTATTGGCTTAAAAAATACAGGCAGTGTTTCACAATGACTCCTTCTGACATAATATTTTTTCAATAATTGCACTTATAAATATATAATATTAAAAAGCAGTGTGTCATTTAGTAGAATTCAGTGTAAAGAACTAGCTCTGTGTGCGTGTCTCTATGTCTGTGCGCATGTTTTTAAGAGAGCACAGCGTAGGAGAGTGTGACAGGATTTTCACATCACTGAACAGTGCAGGTGTAACGTGAAAGTACGAAGATAAAGGGCGGAAACACATTAACAATCCAATACTGAAGTGCAAGACAAAATGAATGACAAAGGGATGGATATAACATAATTGTGTTTTTATATAAAAATGGAGAGATGTTGAGACTGCTGTTACAGGTCAACTACGTAATCATTTAATTCGTTCTAGTTACACAGCACCCATAAAACAGGATGTGGTTTAATGTAGGGAAAAAAAAAAATGGTCTGCTTAACACATTTCCTTGCCTAAACCTGAACTGAGACTGACAGATATAAACACTGTACTGCAGAAATCTACATGACACCACAAGTGCAAGACTATACGACAGGGCCAAGACATGGTAAAAGAAGCAAATAGACAGAAATAGGGAGAATGTACAAATAGAGGGAAGGACATAACAAGGGGCAACGGCGGGGAAGGAGCGGAGAAAAGCGTGGGAGTCACACGGCACATCCTTTACATTATTCATTAGACCCATCAAACCGGGTGACTTCCCAGAGCTCTTTCAGGTCATTATGCAAGCCACTCTCTCCACACACGCCCAAGCAACAACAAACACATGCAGCGTATTCCCTTGAACATCTTCTGCAGTGGCTTCAGACGAATTAATATCGTTTGAGGAAGTAGCACTCATTCTGGACCTGCACTGCGGTTTTGCATGAAACAACACGTGAAAAGCTTAGCGGAGCCGTTTTAATTTCACAGCTTTAAGCAGGTGTTAAACTAAACATCACTGGAATACAGGCATTTGCTTTCATTTTTAAAGCAAATAAATGCACATATTTACTAGATATTTGAACAATGAAGAAAATATTTAATTTTTGCAAAGCTCTATACCAGAGAAACTCTAATACCACAGAAATATTATAATATACAGGTGAAAAAAAAATAAATAAAAAAAAGAGCGGAGGTCAATATTGTTTTTTAATTAGCATTAAACTGAATAATAGGTAGAGGAAGGACAATTAGGCCTAAAGCACAAATAGCTACTAGATGCAATTTTTTGCTGTCCTTCCTGTTTTTGCATTCACCAAAGACAAACTTGACCATTTACAGAATTTAGGAAGTATATATACCACATTTTCACAATCACAGTAACCATTTTATTGTGATGTTAAAATGTGGTCAAATTATCACATTATCCTAGTTATATACCAGCTGTTGTTAACAAAACTTAGCCTACATAAGCCTTTTCATTTAATAGCAATAACAGAATTTGTTTTTATATCAGCTTAACAAGCAACTATCCTTGATTGGTCTAATCAAACACAAACAGTGGTTTCAGCCACTTATTTTTAACATTTGATTACCAATGTCAATGCTATTGATTTACATATCAGCATATTTGATTTCTGTTTCATTGTCAGACTGCACTGATGAACACAGTGTGGACTATGCTGAACTGTGAAGCTTAGTCCATCATTATTTTGCATATCATTATCTAGTAGGGTTGGGTCAATAGACGATCGTCCATCGCCGCAGCAGCAGCAACCAACAAAACATATGTTAGAACACATATGTATACGTATACATGTATAAATATATATTTTTAAATATAAATATACTGTCAACTGATTAAAAAAATTTATTAAATCGCATATTTGTCTGAAATTAATCACGATTAATTCCAACTTACATTAATGCATTTTTTAAATATACTTTTATACTGCAATTTTACATTCAAAAATTTAATTAACGTACAAACAACATAAAGACAGTACATTTTTTAATATTTGTATAAAAGCATATTTTTTTGTGACTCAAGGCCAGCACTACTCTAATGTCTCTAGAATTGTTCTTTCCCCTCTCATAAAACCATTAAACCAAACAATGTTCACATACAAACATTATAATACCAATACTGATTTCTTTATAAAACTGCCCCTTCTCCCCAAAAAATTTTTAACCATTGACTAGGCTCCAACATTACAGTATACGGCAATCAAGAGCTATCAATCTTCACATTACCCATTATAATAGATGTCATATTACACTTCAGCAGAAGTAGAAAGTGAAATTGAAGTTATCAGACACATTCTAAATTAAATATACATGAATCCAGCTGAAGTGAGGTGAACGTGCATCTGAAATGTCTCCTATTTGATGTGGTAATGCACTTCTTATCGAGAGAAAAAGTGACGGAAGCAGCAGTTGTGAGTAGGGTTGCAAAGGGGCTTTCCATGGAAACTTTGGAAATATTTAAAATCTAAAACTTTTATGGGAATTTATGGGACATTTGTGGTATTTATAGGAATTCATTTGATATTTGGGGAAGGTTATAAAAGTGTTTCATAAACATATAAACCTTTATTTTCATCATTGTTAATACATAAGCATATGAGAATGATTCCTGAACGTGACGCTGAAGATTGGAGTAATGTTTGAAATGATGTTCAGCAGAAATACGTATTTTAAAGTATGCACCTTTATTCAATGTGGAGGTATGTCTATGGGTGAGGCTTCAGTTTCGTTACACGCTATAGGTAAATAACGAGGAAAACAAATACGGTAAGACAGTTTGCACTGCAAACCAGTGTTCATAACTGAGGCAGTACATTAATATGATGAAACACCAATTTTCAACATAGCAGCAAAACTGGATATTACAACATAGAACAAAACTGTTACATTGCACTGTATAACGGTTTTGTGTATTTGTGTGTGTGTGCGGGATTATGTGGTTTATGATGACACAAATTTGTATAATAACATGGGTATGACATAGGTACAGTATTACAATGTAGGTGTTCAAAAGGCTTAAACATACTAAATAGTGGTTTTATATATATATATATATATATATATATATATAAATAAAACACCTTAGTATTTACTTAAATCCTATTCATCAAATATATTTAGAATATCAAAACTCAGATGTAGCCTCTGGGCTCAATTGCAGCAAGTGTGGCTCTGAGAAAATGGAGGGGAATCATTCTTTTAGGTGATCAGAGGGGACTGTGTGTAGGGTCATTTTTAAACTTATTTTATTATTAGCTTACCTAAATGTTCAGTCAGTGTATTTGTACAATTTTACAAAGGTTTAGCCTAATTTAGTTGCCCAGCATATTGCACAGCACAACAATGTTTTAATGTTTTTATGTATTTTCAATGAATAGTAACCAAGATGGACATTTTGATATTTTGTGTGCATGATTTAAGAAAAGGTCTGTGCATGAAATGGAGCGCTTGTAGGGGATGTGGCCTTAATAACCCTGCAGTGTGCTGTGTGCATGTGATTGAGCAACTTTTCGTATAACAATTAAACTAAAATTGCACAAAATCTAGTTGTTTTAACCAAGATTATGCTGCAAGAATGTTTTCTCAGCTACATTTAAATTCCCAGTTCCTGCAATTTTGATAATTTCCCAGTTTATTCTGATTAATTCCTGCTCATTCCCATGGAAAGTTTCCCATAATTTTGCAACCCTAGTTGTGAGTGGGGTGACCAATACTAGCCATGCCCCTGCGTTAATTGCATTAAATATTTGTAACGTATTAATCTGGAAAAAAAATGTTTCACATGCGTTAACGTGCTAATTTTGACACCACTAATATAAATAAATTACAAACATGACAACTTGTAAATTGTCATTTTAATTAAAGTATACTACTACTAATACATGCATATATAAGCAAATATATATATATATATTATTTTTTTTTTTCTATCTATCTATCTATCTATCTATCTATCTATCTATCTATCTATCTCTATATCTATCTATCTATAGTTATATCTATCTATCTATATCTATCTATATCTATCTATATCTACTGTATACACATACACATTCTGTTCACACTACTGTTACTGTCCTAATACCATTCTAAAAATAACACATTTAATTTCACTTGATGGGTCTAGTGAATGTGTTGGCAGGGCATTAAAGAAACGGTCCATTTCATTCTGAGGGTCAGAGAGCAAGAGGAAAATCGTACCCCTGGCAGTCCCACAGAAATCTGTTAGACCATTTTATTCTCCCACGCTGACAATCCCACAAGCGTTTCATCAATTTCACCAAACACAACCTTTACACTCGAGGCATGTTTTGTCCTTGTGGAGGGCAATCAATATACAAGAAGAGAAGCAGTGAGAACAGAAGACATAAAAAAGGTTTTTTTTGAGACTGCTGTCTCAGTTCAGTCCATCTCTGGGTGACCCTCTCCACTAGTCATCAGGCAAGAGCCCTCTGAAAGCCTCCCCATCGCAGTGCAGCGATGAGGGGAAATCAACACAGAGGTCATTTGACTGCATGTACATGGAGAGCAGATTGATGAGCAAACACATGCTCACCGCCACACACTGAACCCATTAACCTGAACCCGTCATCTACATTGCTAATGCACTCTGGTAACCCAATCCACCGCCAGGCATTTCTACAGTCGTGCAGGATTCTTTACGTCACTGAATCCATAGTGGTCTTCAAAAGCGCAGCCATCGCATTAACCCGAGCCATTCAGTCCGACGACATCCTCTCAAACACCAGGGGAGAGAAACCTCACCTGCGCCTCAGATCTGGACTCCATTTAGCACTGCACAAATGCACATGAGCTGCACAAATGTGCTGCCTTCACCCAGCTGGAAAAACGTCTGAACTAAACCAACACAGATTTCGCCAGCAACCAGAAATAAAGCCACCATCTGGACCATGTCCCTGAGACAGAACAGAGACACGCAGAGAAAAGGACAAAGACGACAGCAAAGGAGGAAGGTGTTGAAAAGCGGTTTCTCTGAATCACTGGCGTGTGGGCAACTAACTAACTAAATAATCAGTCATGTTGTCTTGCATCGCTGAATAAACGGGGAAAATGGCACACCGTACACAGAGTTAGCTGCAGTTTAAGACAAAGCAGTTTGCATTAAGCGCTTCAAAAATCAAGTTTATGTGGGTTGCAGTGTCAGGTGCTTTGGCAGATGGTTTTTGCCATTTAATGGAGCTGAAAGACATAACTGTAGCTTATTTCATTTAACAGTAAGCCTAAGTCACAGAAAAATGCCTTGGTGGAGTAAACAAGCACTCATGCACAACAAACAGACGGAGTGCAACAGAGAATGTCCAACACTACACCAACTTCCAACAAACCAGTCCTTATATTCAAATCTTTGTTGTTGGAGGCTACATTGGATGAGAGTAATGATGAGAAACATTAAGGACAGTAAAACATGTTTAAAAGAGGCAAAATAAAATAAATTAAATCAACAAATATTTATACAAAATATACAAAAATATACCCAAAACAGCATTCTCTATATACTGATATTTTCAATTCAAAATGACCACTTTCTATTTAAATAAATAAATAAACATACATATAAATGCAATTTTGATTGTAAAGCTATACCACACCATCTATACAAGATAAGCTGATGTATTGCTGCTCAATACATTTATAAAGATCAATTTTGAAAACATATTTGCATTAAAATTACTTAAAAAGACTTCTCCTAACCAACAATCACACAGATTATTAATTCTTTTTTTGTTATATTTTAATATGTACAAGTCAGAATAAGAATAAGCATGTTGTAAATACTGTGTTACACTCAATGACGGTATAACATTTTAACCACATTTTATACTCCAAAAACTTACATTTAACATGCTTTCTGTTCACTTTTGTAAATGTCTTTTGATGCTGACATTTTAACCTCTTTGACTAAGATTATAAATGATCGTTTTCTTTATATATTTGCTATATCGTAATTAAAAGTCTGTCTGTAAAAATTATATTACTTATAGTATCAAGTGTTCTTTTAATGTTTTTTAGTCACCATATTTTATTAAACTACAAAAACTCACACACACTTTCTGTCTGGCCCCACAATTTTAGATAAATCTAATAATCCAAAATGGGGTCTTTATTTAGATGCCTTAATTAGGCCCACTAATGGATTGTTAAGAGTTGTTTGCTGGAGCTCTGATCGTGGGCACACAAACAGTAACTAGCGGCTTAAAACTGAAACCATAAAGAGGAAAATGGGAATGGTAGACAAGAATGCATGGCAGGAACGCACTCATTTAAAATGATGGGAAATGGCCAGCTTGTAAAAGTTCTGGTTGAATTCACACCTCCCATAGCAACAAGCCCCATTCCCACACATCCATTATTCATAGATTTTGTTCTGATGCCTCTCCAAACGTTTAACGGAATAATCTACGGCAGAATAATATAAACTCTGACGGGGAGATACATTTTTTGAGCTGTTGGCAGGCTTTCGCAAATGCTAAGCACCTTTAATTTAGACCCTGTCATATACTTTAAAGTAAGATAAAGAATCTTCACACGCAAGCTGCGTGCCTGAGGACGTAGAGGAGGATATTGCTCTTCATCCATTTTGTCACAGGATTGTGAAGCATCCATTTAAATGGCTAATGTGCGAGCCTAGCCGGCATGCATCACAGGACGCTATAGAGATGGAGGATATGGGCTGCCAGGGGCGTAAACATCCTATTTGCTTTTATAAGGTAATTAGAAAGCACTCTCTGAAGGTATGAAACCACGAGCAATCTGATTATATAAACAGCAATACCTGGACGCTTCGTTTTAAAAGGATGTCGACCTTGAGAAATAAGCATCCAGATGAAATGTAATGGATCTCATTTGGACGGCACCACTTTACAAGATAGCATACTTATTTACAGGCAGGCAATTCTACCCTCACAAGCACGAAACGCATAATAGGGAAATAATTGGGTTCAATGACGAAAAAGAAAAGACTTTATTACACATTCTCGTGCGTCTGAACAGTCTAGACTTTGTGAAAAGCCTTTCAAAAGCAGCAAACGCGTTCATAACATGATTGACGTTTATTTTTTGCAGATGGCTTTATGAAAACAATAGAACATTTCATTTAGAAAATGAGGAAATCGCTAACTGTGTGTAGAATGAAAATGTGTGGGTTGGTTGCTCTGCAGATGTCTGATAAAATACAGCTGAGTGCTTTATTGTGAAACCCCAAAGCAACATTTGTTACTTTTGAAACTTTTCAGCAAAGTTTAGGTGACTTTGAAGATACCATTGCCATCTATTTCTTGTTTTTCTTCTCTGATCTGTTTGCATCATCTTGGGCTCAAATGCATTTCTCTTGCATTTGCAGATTAAAAAAAAAAAAGATTCATGTGAGTTGTAAAAAATATTCAGGAACAAGGGCACATCAGGAACATAAGGGCACTTTGCACATTACAAAGGAACTAAAATGTTGTGCATTTGTCCAGTTTGAATAACAATGAATCAATGAATAACATGCAAGCATTACTTGCTGTTGCTATCGTGCTCTTTGGTTAATGGGTTATTTGGGTTTGCTTTCTGTTTTATTACTATAATGTGTTTTATATTCGGTTAGTGAATATTTAACCTTAACTTCTATCCCTCATCTGTTTGAAAGAGCAGCCAGCTAGATAAGAATCTCAGTGTATGCATACATTATATACAGAAATATTTAAAAGCAGTGGTTCTCAAGCTTTTTTTTGCAGTGGGCCGCAATATGTCCAAGTTCATGTCTCACGGGCCGAAAATTATTTACATATGACGTCATCAGCGCTCAATAACTGATATTAATAAATAGATCTAACAGGTATTTTGCATCTAAAATTATTACAATTAGATGTATTATTATCATTAGAGAGTTTAATTCTACTTAACATTAATGGAACACCTGTTGTCGTCGGGAGCCGACCAATTTGGTGAAATTCGGCTCAAAAGGAGTAACAGCACAATGAAGTTGTGAGTTGTAGTCTGTAAGACGCGCACGGAAACGTGACTTGATGCGCGTCATTGCAGAAAATGTGCGTTCGCAAATGTATGTGTATACAAATATGAAAAGCACTTTTGAACTTAATAATCTGAGGTTTTGTCCAGAGATGTTTCGCCACATTTCTGTAACTGAGCATGACTGCTGCGCGGTTTGGCTGTCAGACCGCGCGCTTGTAATTGTGTGCGTTAACTGTGTAACTGCATCAGTTCATAGATGCGTCAGTTCTGCGCATATATGAAAACATGATCACCAAAACGATTTTGTGTGACAAAAATATTGTTCAAAGTTTGTTTAATACATTTTTAAAAATACATTGTAAAACTATTTTACCACCGCTTTAAAGTATTGTTCGTTTTGTTTTCCAAATAATTAAATTAACTCACTCCTCCTATATCTTCACTGAAAATACCATTCAATACATGTTTACAAGTTGTTGTTTTTTGTATTTCTTAAATCTTTCAGTACAAACGGAGTGCGTGTAAGAAAAACATCCGACCTTGTATCTAAACCTCTGAGAATCCAAAAGGGAATGATACCATGTTTTCTTTTTTTAGAAAAGGTTTCAAATATTTATAACTTTACATGATAAATCTCCCATAAACCTTGCTAAGTCTGGGTCAAAAGGGGTCGGTAAAAGCCAGCTTGTGCACATAAATGTGACATAACAAGAGTGGATCGCTTAAACGCAGTAAAACCCAGATGCTGCATCATATAAACTACAGTAGCAATCGCATCTGACATTCAAAGAAGCCAAGTGTGCAGAGAGTAATTTGGCACATAAAAAAATATACATTTTAATTATTGACACAATAGACATAAATTATCCATAAAAGTAACATTTTCATAAATGCAGTACTTGTTTACAAATATTAACTTTAAAATAAAACTAAAATGTTGGGATATTTTACGGTGACAAATCAACCTAGTTGTGGCCAATTAGGCTGCAGTTTATATTTAAATAGATTCTGTTGGTTGACATTAACATACACATTTACATACATATTTACTCATTTAATGACCTTGTAGCACCATATATATATATTTTTTTACAAATATTTACTGTAAATAATCGTCATTTAGTCATTCAAATTTGATGATAATTACAGCTAGTTACTGTTATATCTGTGAACAATGACTTGAGCAGGATATCAACGCAGAGGTCTTGGCTTGACATGTTGCGGCACTAAAGGAGCAACACTTTCATTAGAGAGCTGTAATTCAAACACCGTATTGATCCGTCTGCAGTTTATGATGACGGAAACATGAGCGCCTTCAAATCAGAACCAAAATGAGCCAAACACTTGAGCGATTCAATACCTCAGCGGGAAAAGAGGGGGGGGAAAGTGAGACAAGACAGTGTGAGTGAAAATAAAATCGATCTAGAAACGAATGCATAACCAAAGAAAAAGTTCAGCCACGAAACGAAAATTGCCATAATTTACTACTATGTGTTTTTCAAGGACTTGTGTGTGTTGCCTTCTCATATGATGAAAGTAAATGAGGACCAGATCTCAAGCAGGATTAGATCACAATAAGGAAAAGAGCAGCATGAACATTCTCCAAAACATCTCCTTTTGTGCTCCACTGAAGAAAACGCGTGTTTGAAAGTCTTGCAGAGGAGTAAAATGACCGATTTTTAGGTCAAATACTCTTTTGAGCCAAGATGACAGTTCATCTTTTCTTTTGTTTGAGTAATCACCCATGTATAAAAGGATGAGGAGCACAATCATGCTGCCATTGAATTTCCCACCACACGCTCCCCTCTTTCCCGAGGCCCTGTGGAACATGAGAGCCGACTCATAACTGCACAGTGTCACTCAAGAACCCTCGAATGAGGCATGATTCATGTTCATGTGTAATTTAACACCATAAAAAAAGAAAGAAAAAAACTTGATAAAAAACACCACTCACCGCTGGTAATGGTTTTCGATGTGCATCTTTGTAGGTGTATCCTAATAAATTCGCTCATACACTCACACTGCTTTAACCTCTGCTGCAGCTGATTCAGAGAGCCTCACAGGCCCTGGGAAAAGAGGGCAGGACAGAACCCCTATGAAGACGAGTCAAAGGGGCTTTAAAAACTGAACATGGACAGCTGTGAAGCGTTCCGCTCCCATTCCAGCCGCTCGTTTCTCCTCTGTCTGTCTGAGAGTCAGGGATCTCTGGTTTCAGCACTATTTTTGATCAGGACTAAATCACCCTATTTAAATAAGTCTGGCGTCGCTCTCTGCTTCTGATCCTTATACTGAACGTAAACAGGAAGGGCTGCTATAATCTCAAATCTACAGATATTATACTGTTATTTGGTAGATATTTCAGTTTTCTGTAATTTAATCAGTAAAAATTGGATGCATATTGGTTATTGGATTAATTGTGCAGCTCATTTTCCCTGTTTTGTCATTTGTGACCCTGGACGCCGGGGTATGTTTGTAGTAATAGCCAAAAATGCATAGTATGGGTCAAAATTATTAATTTTTCTTTTTTTGGCAAAAATCCTTAGGATAGTAAGTAAAGATCATGTTTCATGAAGGTATTTAGTCAATTGCTTACTAAAAATATATTAAAACTTCATTTTTGATTAGTAATACAGTATGCATTGATAAGATCTTCATTTGGACAACTTTAAAAGGTGATTTTCTCAGCATTTAGATTTTCCTGTAACCTCAGATTTCAGATTTTCAATGGAAAGCTTATTTATTCAGCTTTCAGATCATAAATGAATCTCAATCTCTGAAAATGAACACTTATGACTGGTTTTGTTGTCCAGGGTCACATTTATGTTCTCCATATCTAACATTTACTTGAAGTTCAAAAACAATAATAATTTTAAACAGTCTGTTTTTCACACATCTAAAAAAAGATTGAAATTTTTAATGAAAAAGAAAAGAAATATTAGCTGTCTTTGTTAGAATCTAAATAAATAAATAAATAATAGCAATAAAAATAAAATAAAATAAAAAAACATTAATACAATTAATAAAGATGATGCAGTTTGTTAACGGTTTGATCATTTTACTCCATTCTGAGAATAATTGAAAACATGCATACATACTATATAATATAATATATAATGTAATAAAATATATAATGTAATATAAAATATACACATGCTGTCTATGTGTCTATGTCTCCTGCTGAGGCTAGGATGAATTTTAATGGCACACCCCTGAAAAAGCTAATCACAGAATTCATTCACATTACAGACAGGTGTGTTTAATTAAAGTTAGTGAGATTCTACATGACACCGGCCCCCCAGGACTGCAGTCAAAGAGCCCTGATGCAGAGCTTCAGATCAAACACTTTCTTTCAGTTAGGCGGTGCATTTGAAGGCAGCTACCTATATCCAGGCAGTCCACTAGGTTTTGAAACAGTGCTAGTATCTGTGTGTGTGCCAAGTTGGCGCTCAACACGAGGTATTGCACTCACCCTGCAGGAGACTGTTTCGGCCCTCATTCCAGCCATCTTGCAGGCTGTCAGTCATTTACACACACACACACACACACACACACACACAAATGGCAAGCTCCCTGCCTGGTTTTAAACCAAGTCCTCCATAAGGGCTCTCCTCAGAGTGACGCACAAGCACAGCAACTATCTCGGAGGAAACAAAGCAAACAGCTTTGGAGCATGTCAGAGCAGAGAAAAAGAAAAAAAATATTTACCTTTTGGGATGCTCTGGGATCTCAAAACAAAACTAAAAAAATGCTAGTGTCTCCTATAGACACGCTTTGACAATATAGATCATTTCCACAACAGTATGCATAGGATATCTAGGGAAAAGTTAAACAACATTAAAAAGAAAAATTGCCAACTTTGCCTTGCCAACTATAACTGATTAAAAAATAATAATAATCATAAAACAATTTTTATTTTGGTTAATCATCATAATTATGGTTTTAGTTTAAATTTTAATTAACCATAGTAACCACAAATCTATAAATTTAATAACAGTGTTAAACTTACTCTTTGGCAAAACACAAAATTAGTCCATTTTCACAAATACAAATTTCCTACTTTTTAGTCTTTACATTTTCAATTATTTGGAAAAGTGTGTCACTATTTCCCTATTATTATTATTATTATTTTTTACTGGTGGTTTTCGGCCATAAAAAAAACAAGGCTCTCTATTGTCCAGGGGTCCCTTCTTCCTACGTTGCTTGATACATCCGAGATGAATTGAGACATCTTAGATGAGATAATCCGGTTCCCCGAGCGCACCAGTTGTTGATGATTAGTATAGCTGGATTGAGTTGTCTAGGATTATTGCGCGCTGATGCGTTGGTTTAAAAGGATACATGTATTGATATCAGAAACACTGATCACAACCCCTTTGATTGGCTG
>JAUCMT010000160.1:3668420-3699785 GCA_032357475.1 Enteromius thamalakanensis | reverse complement strand
AATATGTTTATGGCTTTTTAAAAATGTTGTGTAGCTGGTATTTTGCATACGTTTGGACAATCAATGCAAATTTGCGTCACTTACAGTTCCTAGAATACTCTGAAGCACGAGCTCCAAATGGAGTTCCTAGAACTAAAGCCGCTCCTAGTTTCTACGGTGATTACATACCAAAAAGTGTAGTTCCACAAGTTTGGGTATGAAAAGGGTCATGTGGTACAAAAGGCCCTAATGTTCAATTGACCCCAGTTATTCTATACAACATAAAATCCCATCACATATTTTCAAATGTATAGCTCGTATATGCGAGAAAGCATTTACGCTAGCGTCTGCCATGAGCGATTTTTTAAGACCATGTGTCCTATATATATATATATATATATATATATATAATATATATATAGGCCTATATATATATAAATATACATAGTGTGTTTGTGTGTGTGCATTATAATTTTTTTCATTTAAACTTAATATTTTATGTACTACACAGTCCTTCATTATGCATATACAATTGCAAGTATATTCATATTGACATACATATTCCAAAAAGTTTTTATTGATGTGTCGTGGGTTTCATGATAACGGAATGCAATAAGCATGCAGTTTACACAATTGAAAACCCAAAAAGTTGGGCAAAGAAATTTTTAATGACAACTTGCAGTGTTCCATATCACCGAAGTTTAGAAAACAACAACACTGCAGACCACCGGTAAATGTCATTATTACTGTCCATGTCTGTGGAATAAATATGTTTATGGCTTTTTAAAAATGTTGTGTAGCTGGTATTTTGCATACGTTTGGACAATCAATGCAAATTTGCGTAACTTACAGTTCCTAGAATACTCTGAAGCACGAGCTCCAAATGGAGTTCCTAGAACTAAAGCCGCTCCTAGTTTCCGCGGTGATAACATACCAAAAAGTGTAGTTCCACAAGTTTGGGTATGAAAAGGGTCATCTGGTACAAAAGGCCCTAATGTTCAATTAACCCCAGTTATTCTATACAACATAAAATCCCATCACATATTTACAAATGTATAGCTCGTATATGCAAGAAAGCATTTATGCTAGTGCCTGTCATGAGCCTATTTAATATATAATCATAGCGTGTGCCTTATAATTTTTTCATTTAAAGTTAATATTTTATGTACTGCACAGAAAGTCCTTCATTATGCATATACAATGGCAAGTGTATTCAAATACTTGACATACATTTTCCCCCAAAAAATCACAATAATTAGTTTACCACAAAACTTTTACCATATTTGCAAGAAAATAAAGCAATTCTGGAGCTACATCTGATTGAGGATCAATATTGAGAACTAAGTATATACATATATATATTTTTAAAGTAGCCTTGCTCTTTTTGACAAGGTAGTAGTCTCTTAAAGTAATGTTAACCACACATCATATGTAAAAAAAAAAAGAAAAAAAGTTGAATACTGGTCCATGTACTTATTCAGACTTTTCACTTCATACTCCTATTGTCTTTTTAGGCGAGACTAGCTAATTATAGCAAATTATATTTTATTATTGTTCATAACACTTAACACCCATTTACAAAACCTGGAAATCTGGAAGACCCTGTAATCACGCAATGCATGTGTTCAAAAACTGCTGTGTCATCTGCATTTCTCAAGAACAAAAAAAAAAAAAAAATGCTGGGTATGATCTGGCAGGAAGCTCCTGCTATATGATACACTGTGGTGCAGCAAGCTAACCTCCCCTATACTGAAAACAGTCTGCCTCTTAATTGTTTCATTACTAAATGTCAATAAGTAAAGTCTTGCCAGTCTGTGGTTATTCATTCATTCGTGTGCCATTACAGGTTACTGCTTCATTGGCAGCACAATTACATTGATGCAGTGAAATTCCAGCTATGACTGCATGTGTTATTTCATTGGAAAGGTCATCAGCGAAGAGAGACCTAGATGACAATGTTCATCACGCTGGTAGTGTTGATAATGGGGGGGAGAGAGTGTACAATTGCTCCTCCAGGGTGATTAGAAAATTGAACCATTTGTTTGGCATTGGCATTGAACACCTGTGTGCAAATGAACAAAAAAGGTTGTCTAGCCAGGTGCATTTTATGTATTTTAATGTATTTACAATGCATATATTTAAAATGCATTATTTGCTGAAACAGCATGCTGTAAACACACTTTTTAAGGTATATACATAATATTTGTGCCTTATAGTTGCATTTGGCAGATCAGACTTGGGCGTTAACACACTTTACGTTGTTTGATATTTACTTTGGTTTTAATGTCTGGTTTGTTGACCTTTATTTCCTTGTTTACTGTGCCCTAGTTTGCTAGTTTGTGCCACAGTGTCCTATTTGTTTTACTTGTGTCTTACTTATGTTAAGCCCCTTATTATCTACTCTGTATTTAAACTAATAGGTTGACTAGTTTGTTTATTGTCCAATATTGTTTTTGTGTTAGCTACAAAGCTGTTGCATTAGTTGCATTAAAGATTCGTTTACCATTTTATAGAAACAACTGTTATAGATTCACCTCCCCTTGTCCTCTTCTTTTGCTTCATTCCATACACAAGTTTGTTCTTGGAGCTTTACATTTTTGAACTCAGTGTCACTCAATGACAAAGAAAAATCTTTTTTTTCCAGAGTCATTTAAGTTTGGGACGTTTTTTCATTCTTTGCCTGAGCTACCCCCTTTAAACCTTGCTTACTCTCCGACCCTTGGCTGCCATATTGCCATGTTTGAGTTTTCTGGGATAAACCTAGGTCTAGACTTTCTTTAAAGGCATCTCTCCACCTTTTATCCCTCCCTACCCGGTAATCCCTCATTAGTCAAAGCCTCCTCTTCTTTCCTCCCACTTTCCTCACCTCTCATTGGGCCGACTTGTTGGTAGCTGAACAAAGTTATAGCTGCTACTTCTGTATTTTCCGCCTCATTACCTTTCAAATCTATTGAGCTCCTGCATCCTGTACCTTTGAAATGTTACCGCTCTAGCTATTTCCTAACTCTGTGCTCACATCAAAGATGAGGCGCTTTAAAGTCTCAGCACTTTTGGAGACAGCACATTATGTAGTGAGGGCCTGAAGTAATGAGACTTTTCCACTGGATGACCAACTGTTATTTATCAACACAAGGCATTTGTTCAATGATCCTGCGGTCTAATGGCTTACTGTATAATTTTTTTCTCTGTTCCCCATATGCTCTCATATCCCCATTAGCATAGACTTCAAACTTCGATTAAAGAGTAGACATCAAGCAAGGGAACTTTCTCATGTTACTTCTTTTAAATAGCAGCATTATAGTGATCAGAGTCATTTAGCGTCTTCATTATCATCACAACCCAGCTTTATCCTTATAGTTTAGAACAGTATTTTCTGCGTCTGGTTAATATTTCCATTCACTGCAGTGACTCACAAGAAGAAAAGATAGGAAATTCGCTGCTAATGTTTGCCTAACATCTGCCCAGTGCCCTGATTTATTTCTGTTTGTTGTGTTTAAGGATGATAATTAGGGCAGTTAGAAAGCCGAATGAGGAACGGTAACCATAGGGACAGAGAGATTGTGTCACTGGCTTTTTTGGCGAGACACAAAAAAGACATTTTAGCCATTTAGACCCATCTGCTCTGATCAGCGTCCTCTGATTGAATGTAATGTGGGTCAGCTCATTTCAAAGAGGCCCATTTTAACCCCTCAGAGTTGGTCTTTATTTCTCTTAACATGTGCATTGGAGCCTTCCTCTTGTGTGGAATCTGAAAAGCAAAATGAAATGGTTTGTGTTCCAGGCACTGAAGCATATGTGATTTCTAAAGGCAACTTTCAAAGGTTATTGTAGCGTCCAAGAAGTGATAATGTCAGCACTGCTAGAAGCCTCTCGCTTTCAGTCCGTTTTTGTTTTTTATCCATTATTGCTGGCGGCTGTAAAAGTGGTTCAGACCGAACCAAATGGTGTTGATGGTGTTGTGTATTGCCCGTAGAAAGCTCTCCTAGAGTTAGCGGATCACCAGCTGAGCTCAGCCATCCCTTACAGCCTCCTACTGGGCCCCAACAGCCTCTTCCTGCTGTCCTGAGATGGAGCTATTTGGCAGAACCAGCATAAACTGGCGCAGACAGCTCTCCTAACGTAAACATGCAGTGCCGGGAACAGGAAGTGCTGCACATGTCACTGACATGAGCTCTCAGTTCTCAATAGCTGCTTTTTATGTGGTGCTGCTTTGTCTTCCTACAAAGCAGTTACACAATCATTTATTTATTTATTTTTTGATCTAACACATGGTCAGATGGGGAGTCTAGGGATTTAGCAAAAACAACTTGAAAAAAAAATACTATTATTCTAAAATATGGGGCATCATAAAAAAATAGAAATGCAACAGTGAAAAAAGTATATGAAAAAAAAGGTATCTGTTGTCATTTTTTTATTATGATCATAATCAACTTATTTGTGGAGAAACCTTTGACTGTACTTTCTTCTTCTTTTAACCTATAGAGGCGGTTGCAGGAAGTAGCTTACTTCCTCATTGAAAAATAAGGTGGATACAACAACTAGGACAAACCCAAATATAACAAGTGGATATTTTCTCATAATTAAATCCATGTTGCCAGATTATTTACTGTGCATTGTGTCTGCCAAAACAGGAACATGAAATCCAAAATTGATTTAAGGAAATCTTATGACAATAAAACAATCTCTGACACCAACAACATTTTAGTATGTAAATATCATTGTACTTAACGATAAAATACATATTAACAATCAGAACAAATCCAATGTGCAGAGATTCATGTTATAGCTAAAGCAGTGTAAAATGCCTGAACAAAAAATCTGATGAAACACAGGGCAAATACTGTAGGGTTTGCACTGGCTACTCAGTTACACATAGACACCAGGGTAAGAATTACTGAAGTGACGTAAGCCACTTAAAGTTATAGGAACTATGTAAATGTGTTTATAGTGTGAAAGCTCAAGCAAATGAGGAACTAAACAACAGACAGCAACCAAACAAGAATAATCAAACTACGTAATCAAGGAAATTAAACTAAAACTAGGTCCTATCTGTTTATTCAGTGTATATTTAACTTTGGGTGTGATGATGATAGCAGCTGTAATCTTTATGTATGAATAGTGTAAATAAGCATGCACAGTTAAATACCCAAATAAATCCTCTGTATCATCAATATCCAATATTGATGTGAAATGAAATTTTACCCTAGACCACAAAAGCAGTATTAAGTAGCATATGTGTATTTGTAACAATAATCAAAAATACCCGGTACACTGGCATGCAGTAAAGAACGTATTTCATGTAAATTTCCTACCATAAATATATGAATATGCATTTGTAATATGCATAACTTTATTTGGATAACTTTAAAGATGATTTTCTTAGTGTTTTAATGTTTTACAATTTTTACTGGTTTTGTGGTCCATATGTCACGCATCCTTATTAACAAATTAACTACGACCCACCCTTAAATGTTTGTACATCACAGTAGATTTTGTCTGTCATCATGTTAGGATAAAAGTAAAATCCCAACCTGTTAAAAGGAATCCTTTTCAATATTCAAGATAACAAATCTATCATTCTGAAATGTTAACTTCAAACAGTTTTCATAATTCTATTTCACGGCTTTAATTTCTTTATTTGCTCTGTAAAAATTAGAAGAAAAAAAAATGCTACAGTAAAAACCTGCTAAATGGTTAACAGTAAATTCCTGTAAAAAACATACACATCACAAAATTTTTACATCACAGTACATTTACTCATCATGTCATCATCTAAAGATGAAATTAAAATCCCAGTCTGACTGAAGGAATCCCCGCCAAAATTCAGAGATATTTAGTGGAGATCCTTAAGAGAGACATAATGCATTTTGATCCTAATGTCTGGGAGATAATGTCTTATCTTATTAGATCATCATAATCGTGTTGATACACAGCTCCATCATGATCCTCTTGTCTCAGCATCTCGCTCTTTCTCTCTGAATGCCCAGTGTGTCAGATCCGGCTCATTTACTTATCAGCTTGGTCTATGATAATGTCTTCATTATCAAATCAGCACTGCCAGATTAACTACTCCTAACTAATGGGCTTTGAAAGAAAGCGTTATCTTCAGTGTTTAACATTACGCTAATGCCTTCTGGTATTCTTACTCTATCCATAAATGTTTACAGTATTTCCATCAATGTTTGTTTATACTATATCTAGTGCATCACTTCTGCTGTAGCAACCATGATCTTATAAAAATACGTACCTCTATGCACATTTTGTGCAACACTGTTTTTATGTATCTTATTGAACACTTCACCACAGTTTTAAAGATACATGTCCACTGAGTGGCACTAAGTCACAGACTCAATGTGTGAACCCTAACATTTATTATGTTGATATAGGTACATAATGCTGTGTTTTTATCACGTTGCTTCAGGTATGTATTGCAGTGGTTCAGAATTTAAATATCCGGACAGTCGGATACACTTTCATGTTGGAAATACGCCCTACACCAAATCCAACAAATGCAAAACTGTTATAAAAACACATTTGTTGATGCAACGTTTCATTTCGATGTTGTTTTATGCAGATTTGAACTGTTTTGTCGAACCGTAGTCACACGAGATTCAAACTAAAAAAACACAGGAGCTCTTCACCTCTTAAGTATATCTTTGTACTCCGTGAGCTACTAAACAAACCTGCCATCTGTGAAAACCCTTGGATATGAAGCTGGATGTGTGTGATGCTAGTGTTCAAAAGCATCAGTTCTCAAATCTCCCAGTATATTAATATAGCTTTGAAGTCATAACATGATATTCTTTAAGTAATTGTGTGAAAATTACACTTTATTAATCGAAATTCGGTAAATTTGTGTGAAAAAGAATCAAATGTGTCTGAGTTTTACTGCCTCTAATGTTCAGTTATTTTGGAAACTGCAGTGATAGGCTATACTTATTGTATGTTTTGCTAAAAAGTCCACCCAGGTACATTTATGCTATGAGACTAGGTAGGCTATATGCACAGCATCTCGGCTTCTATCTGATAGTTGATGGGGATGAATTGTCTTTTATAGATTAGCCGCTTTAGCTCCAAAAATCCTGATTAGCTTATCCACAGGCTAGCGCTGTAAGTACTTAGAGGAGGTGGGAAATGTTCTATTGTAACACCTCCCATCTCTAGAGCCTACTGTCTGTTAAGTTCTCGATGATTAGACGAGCCAAGCTCGCTCTCTCCCTTTAACCGGCGGGAACTAGGTTGTTACCATGGCGACAAAGGCAGTGACGGACACGACTGCGTGCGTTATGTGTGCTGGTCCAACATGAAAGTGGCCTTGAGTGGAATCCCAATGAGGAAGGGGAAGTGAATAATCCTGCAATCTAAAAATCGTGCAGCACGGTCACAACACACTCATCTTGGCAATCAATTGATCCAGTGTGGAATGAACTGGACACGCTCAGACTTCTAGCCAGCTTTGTTTATGCTTATTTTGTACATGCAAGCAGTGAACCGTGGAGGTATTTTCTGCATCTTTTCCTCATCTGTTATACAACTCGTCCAACGAAACTGGCCCGGGATAACCTCTGTATTTTTGTTTTTTACTCTCCTTTCTCCCACCCCTCCCCCTACGTCGTAGAGCTGCACACATCTGTTTTGAGTGGCTGGTAAGCATTTATGTGGTAATTATCTACAACAGGCCGTGGTCACACACAGACACACACACAGAAATACGGCTAGTCTTCATCACTGCTGGTTTCCCACTGCTTCTTCTTTTATCGTTTAAATACAACATAATTTCATTTCTTAAACCAAATATGGTTACTGGTATTTATTCTCTACAAAAAATGTTATATATAGTAGATGAAATTTGAGTAGACATCAAATTTGAACATGTATTGAATGCAGCACATGATAAATGATTTTTTTCCCCTGGTAAAATAAGTCATAGAATATACAATAACATTGAAATACATTTTGAAATAGGAGCTGTATTTCTTAAATTAAGTACTAGAGCTTAAAAGACAAGAATAGTGTTATGGTTTAAGGTAAGTGTGGGCTTTAGGCTTTAGCTCTGGAGAAATATACTTCTGCATGTACATAGAAGGAAAACAATTGATAGAGAAAAGGATATTGGCAGAAAATTACCAGTAAATTTTCTGTTACGTTTACAGACATTTCCTTTTAAAAATACGAGTGCAATACCTGTGAAAAAAATGTATCTTTCTTCACTTAGTAACTGTAACTTATTTTAATTAGTTGCCAGGGGTTTTTTCTATTTTATTTTATTGCATTTCATCTTTATCTTAACGAACAGTATTTTTAATAGATTCGTTTTAGTTAATTATATCAACACTGGTTTAAAAGCTATATATTAATAAAACAATTAAGTGTCCAATACCTGGATGACCTATATCTGCAGCAATTCTCAGAGCTGATGGACATTTTACTGTCCCAAGAGAACATGGGATCTGAGGAGCTGTCGGATTTTGGAAATCTGGAAAAAGGCAAAAAACTGTGAGCCAGATGGCTCTTTTCAGGTGCAATAGCTTGCAAGATTGTTGTTCAAGGTTATCTATAGTCTACCACTACCAACATACCATCATGATAATCGCTAATATAGTAGTATATCAAAAACTGAAGAATGTATAGTTGATAAAGAATAATGTAAAAGAGGATAGCAAAATGGTGAATGTAGTAAGTCTGGGCATATACTGTATTTATACTACACATACTGTAGGAATAGTGTTGTTGAATAGGATTTAATTTAATATACAGTCCACACAGAGCTGTCTGTTGCATTTATTAATGCTGATGAGTGTAATTCAGTGAGAGAGCCTTATATTCATTGTGTTTATAAAAGTTAAATCTTCCCAAAAAACTGCGCACAATGCTAAAATGATCAACAAAACAGCTATGAATAAAGTTTTTGACTTGGTTAGCTTGAATTAGATGCCAAATTTTAATACTTGTCAGAGGTTTAGTACAAACCCTGAGCAGAATGTGTGAGGAATATCAATGCGAGTGCTGTAGAACTAAAAGCTAAAAACAGTGAATGATGAAACACCCAAGAGTGCACATCGCTCTGTGAAGTCCTTTCCTAACTACAACAACCAGTGGTTGCAGGCAGAGCATGTTTTAAATGAGCACCATGTAATTTCTCATTTTGCCTGGGTCAGTTAAAGAACTGTAGAGCCTTCTCCTTTAACAACCTCCAAATGACTGACGAACGGTACTATAGGGAGACTTAAATTGCAGCCAGACAGGAAAAAATAAAAATAGCAAAGCACAATTTAGGAAACTGAGGTAGTCAGTAATTTATAACTGGCATTATATATTTAGCAGGGCCAGGAACAATTACAAAGCTTGGTGCAGGAGGCCCTATGCATGTATGAGCACAAAATCTCTAATTTTCTGGTCTCACTTTACATTTATGCCTAAAGGCTCAGTCGCACAAAGAACTAGTGCTGGAAATGTAATAGAGTAACTTGTAAATCTGTAACCTATTTAAAATATAATATGTAGTGTAACTATTAGGCTACTTTATTAAAGTAATATAACTGATTACATCTGATTACATTTGCTTTTTAATGTACATGTAAATTGAATGCAAATGTAAGTACACATTTTTTTTTTCATTTAAAAAATTTATTTCATTCTTATTCTTTTAGAATAGCATCACTTAACATAGTTTAAATGGCAGGAGGCACATCAAAAACGGGATGAATTATATGCAACAAAATAATATTATTTAACATACCCTTGCTTTTACAACATATTACACTCACAATATTTTGTCCTAGCATTTCTATAACCTTTAAAAATGTTAGTGAAACTTGTGAGAACATTCCCTGTTAGCACCCACCTTAACATTCTGTTTATTACAACCGCCCTGCTGTTTTGTCATCTACTTTAAAGGGATAAGGCCTTTGTTCATCCTCAGAAAACACAAATTAAGTCCTACAATCAAGGCACAGAAATGTAGTAAAGGCATTGTTAAACTAGTTCAAGTGACATCCGTGGTTCAACCAAAATTTTAGCGGCGAGAATATTTTTTTGTGCAAAAGAAAACTAAAATAACAACTTTATTTACTTTAAAGACTTTATTTTATTTACTTTATTTTTAATTTACTTTAAAAACTTTAAAATAACTTTATTGCGCAATTAATGACAATAGTGATTAATGACAGAATTTTCACTTTTTGGGTGAACTATCCCTTTAAAGGAGTCATACAAAGCCAATTTTCCACAAGCTAATATGATTCTTTAGGGTCTTAATGAAGAGTTTGTAATATAGTTTGTTTTAAAATTTCTCAAGCATAGTGTAAAAAACACTCATTTTACCCTGTCAAAAACAGCTCTTTCAAAATCACTCTGTTCTGTGTACTTCCCCTTTAAATCTTCACGAGCTCCACTGACCCCGCCCCTCTATTCCGAGGCGCTCTCGGAGGATCTTTTTTTAGTCATATTCATAGTGAAACTTGCTAATCAGCACATTATTAGAAAAAGGCCATTTACAAAGATTCATTAAAAGAAATTATACTCACTGCTTCTGTAGGTGAGGCTGGATCATGTATGATTCGCGTGAACAAACACATTTCAGTTGATCAAGATGTGTTTTCTTCAGAACCAAATGTAACGTCGATCTTCGCGTCTTCAGTCACTCAGATGTAAGGTGTAAATGACTACTGCTAAATTCATTAATACATTCAAGGAAAAAACTCCATTTCTTAGGAGTCTTGCTTATCTCTGCGTCTCGGTCTGATGACAGTTCACTCAGGGCGGGTCTGAGGTAAGACACCAGTTCAGTCTGTGTGACACGCTGCTGTCAATCAAATATTGTGGGAGCGGCCTCTGTCAGTGTGACGCCACACCGACATGCATTTGAGAATGGCTTCATTTCAGAAGGGGCAATTTATATTTATTAAATTAAAAGAAAACTACTGTTTGGATCTTTATCATTGTAGGGTGGTTGTGTACACACACTCCCAACACACATTTCAGTCCAATAGCTTGTAAAAGTGCATGTGGCACTGGATGACCCCTTTAAATGCTCAGTCTTTTTAAAGCCAGTTTGACTCTGATTGGCTGTGAATGTTTTTATCATTCAACAGCGGGACAAAAAGTCTGAAAGTGATTCCAGCTATATCATTTCTCTGTGTTATTATCATGATAGCTGTGGTGTGGACTCTGCTATTCTAAATGTAGAACAATTTTAAAAACAATATATTTACTGTTACCATTATAGTTGTCATCCTTTGTGTGGACAGTCTTTGCTGCTTTTAGAACAGAGCCCAAAACCTGATCTCTCATTACCTTACATTACTCTGCCAAGAGTGAATACATCAAGCATGATAATAAATGCTAAGCACAAAGAAAGCGTGAGTAAGACAGAAAAGCACTGCACATCCTCTGAGCTGGAGTTCATGCAGGCATGAAATATGCATGCGCTAACCATTAACCCCACTGTCCTCTAGTCTGCTGCACTCACCAGAGCTCGGTGGAGATGTTCTCTCAGGGCTCCGTTCACTAATCACACACACTCTCCCCAAAGCGAGTGTCTTTAACCTGGCATATCACTTTACAACATCTGCAGCTGCAAAAACAGAATATTTGTTTGAATGGAATATGGGAAGAAAGTCAAAACATATGCAAAGGGGAGCAGCATTTGCAACATCAACATAGTCTCACAACCAATTTGTACGTATTTAACGAGGTGGCTAATTCATGCTAATTCGTACAAATTTTGTACGATTTGTCTTAACCACAGTGATGGGTAGGTTTAGAGGTGGGGGTCGGTGTAGGTCATTAGTATTATTTCATACAAAGTGGCAACTCCTAAAATACATACAATTTAGCAGTAATCGTATGATTTCATACAAGTGAGGTCATATGAATTTGTATGAATTAACCACCTCGTAAAATATGTATGAATTGTTGTGAGATCGGGCAACATGCATGTTGCTGTAATAAACATGTTAAATGAACATGAACAAACAACAACAGTTATATAGTTTACTTAAGTAGTATAATTACGTTGTAATAGATTAATTATGATCACTAAACTGTCATTTCTGCACCATTATGCCATTTAGTGTTGTCAGACAAGACTGCTAAAACAATTGCTGTTTTTAAATAGGTTTCTCAGGTTACATTACATACCATACAGTAGATATATGATCATAAAATTGGAACAAGACAAATTTGACTGGAAAACAGTTTTGAGAAATAAACAATTTATTTCGCAATGTCCATTAAGATGGTTTTAACTGACTGTTTAACAGTTTGGGGTACGTAAGATTTTTTACCCAACCGTAATTTATTTAATGTTGTAAATATTATTACAATTTAAAATGACAGTTTTTTTTTATTTACATGTATTATAAAATGTGTTAATGTGATGGCAAAGATCCCTTTTGATTAAATAAATGCATACTGATTAAAAATATGAATTTATTTTTAAAAAAGGAAGCATGCTGTATTTAGAATGTTCATTCTCATGCCTTCTGAAGAAGCTATGTCTGTGGAAACAAACACAGGAAACATATTAGCTATAATGTCAGCTTCACATCATTATAGGAAATTTGACACGCTGGCTTTTACAACATGTCACAGACACACCAGGCTCCACCATCTAATCACAGCACTCACTTTTCCCAGACTATTGATCACCTGCACCTGTCACCACTCAGAAGAGTCATCAGTCACCATATAAAAGCACACACCACACTGCACTCCCTGTCCGAGTTTATTCATACATGAAGAGGACTAACTCCAGGCAAGAGCCATCTCTAACGATTACTTACCTGATTACTTACCTGTCTCTCCTCTCCATACTCCTTGCAGTCTTTGTGTTCCTCCCAGGCTTCCTTGTGTATCCCTCAGCGTGTGTGGTGTGTGGCTGTCTCTCTTCATTGTCTCCATTGCTCCTTCATTCTCCTCTGCTCACAGATTCCTGCAAAGATAAAGAAAAGACAAAGATCATTGAATTACTGCATTCCAATCCTGCATTACTCACCTTTGTTGATCTTCCATTGACTGTTGACTCATACTGCACTGTAAATAAACGACACTTTGATTTTAATTACCCGCAGCGTCTAGTCCTCTTCTTGACAGAACAACGCAAAGACCAACACAGTTGTGCAGGATGAGTGCACCGGACCTGTTTTTAGGAACTGGTTGATAATCTGCGACGAGCGCTGCTCACTACCTCGCCACATTCACAATCACCAGCACCCTCTGCACCTGCACCAAACCCGGCTTGCAACAAGTGTCTGTCCTCAGAGAGGTGCCAAACTGCCGCCACACAGACAATGGGACTGCGCCATCGATCTGCTCCCCAGTGCTCCAGTGCCCCAAGGAAAGATCTAACCTCTCTCCATTCCTGAGACAAAGGCCATGGAGGAGTATATCAAGGAAGCCCTTCAACAAGGATATATCAGACCATCATCGTCCCCTGCTGCTTCCAGTTTCTTTTTCGTGACCAAGAAGGATGGAGGTCTGGAGGTCACTTAACAAATCAACTGCTCTCTTCAAATATCCACTTCCTCTAGTTCCAACTGCCATAGAGAAACTCAGAGGTGCATCCATCTTCACAAAATTAGATCTAAGAAGTGCATACAACTTGGTGAGAAATCGAAAGGGTAACAAGTGGAAGACTACCTAACACACTCAGGGCACTATGAATATCTTGTTATGCCTTGTGGGCTTGTAAACGCACTTTCAGAACTTTATGCACCAGATCTTTAGAGACTGTCTACCCAAGTTTTTAGTCATTTACATTGACGACATATTGATCTACTCCAGAAACATGCAAGAACACCAAGAACATGTAAAGAAAGTTCTCCTTCGACTCTGTGAGTATCAATTATATCTCAAAGCTGAAAAGTGCATCTTTCATTAATCCACTGTGCAGTTCCTGGGTTATCCACACATTGACCACACTGGAGTACGAATGAATGAAGGAAAAGTAGATGCTGTCACCTCATGGTCCACACCTAGCACCATTAAAGAGCTCCAGAAATTCCTAGGTTTCTCCAATTTTTATAGTCACTTCATCCAAAACTACAGTATCCTAGCCAGTCCCCTTACTTCTCTACTCAGAAACAAGACAAAGACCCTATCCTGGACACCAGAGGCTGAACAAACGTTTCAACGCATGAAGACTGCTTTCACCACTGTTCCTATTCTGGTCCATCCTGACCCTCAATTGCCCTTCATTGTGGAGGTGGATGCCTCAACCAGTGGCGTAGGTGCCATCCTTTCCCAGCAGCAGGGTACTCCTCAAAAACTCCATCCATGTGCCTATTTGTCTAAGAAGCTTAGCCCGGCGGAGTGCAATTATGACATCGGTAACAGGGAACTTCTAACAATCAAGTTGGCCCTTAAAGAATGGAGACACTGGTTGGAAGGTGCATGTTCACTCCTTCGTTGTTCTCACTGACCATAAAAATCCTCAATATCTGAAAGAGGCAAAGAAACTCAGTCCTCGACAGGCCAGGTGGGCCCTCTTCTTCAACCGTTTTTGCTTCTCCATCTCATACAGACCTGGTTCTAAAAATGTTGGAGCAGATGCTTTATCCAGGTTATAAAGCAAGAAGGAAGATTCTGAAGTTCCAGAACCTGTTCTACCAGACTCTTTGTGAGTCCCATCCAATGGGTAGATGCACCAATTGTCTCCGATCCAGACCTTGAAACTCTGCTGGGCTGTCCAAACCATCCTCGCTTTGTTCCACAACCAGAAATGAAACCTTTCATTCACGCCTCACATACCTCATTGGACACTGGGCACACAGGGACCAACAGAACTTTCTCACTCCTACAAGATCCTGGGTGGCCTGGGATGGAACAGGATCTACAGAAGTATGTGAGAGGGTGCCGGGAATGTGCCATGTCTAAAACACCTTGACAACTTCCATCTGGCAAACTTCTTCCACTCCCGGTACCTAACCGCCCCTGGTCACATTTAGCAGTAGACTTTATCAGCGATATACCTCTATCAGATGGCCACTCATGTATCCTTGTTGTAACAGATAGGTTCTCAAAGTTCTGCCCCTCAAGGGTCTGCCTACACCTTTAAAACAGCTGAGCAACTATTTCACCATGTCTTCCATCCTTTTGGCCTTTCCAGGACTGGACCACCGCAGATCAGAGGCTCCCACATACAGTACCAGCTCAGTCAAAATGTGTGGTTATCAACCCGGGATATTCATCTGCGCCTGCCCTGGAAAAAACGAAGTCCCAGGTTTGTTGGTCCCTTCCAAATAGTGGAGCAGATCAATCCAGTCACTTTCCGTCTTCAATTTCCCCCACAATACTGTATTCATCCAACTTTACATGTGTCACTCCTAAAACCCATCACGATCATGTTCTTCCCTCCACAGAGCCTGGTGTTGAAGAGGAACCCCCTCCTCCTCCGCTGGACACAGAGGATGGTGCCATCTACAAGGTCCAAAAGATCATCGTTTCCCGATGTCGTGGTGCCGAAGGATACAGCCCAAAGAAAAGATCTTGGGTCCCATGGGACGATGTTCTTGATCCAACTCTTCTGGAGGAATTTCACTCTTCACATCCAAATCGACCTGGACCACAAGGCAGAGGTAGACCACCACGGTGTTGGAGGGGTCCCGCCTCGGGAGGAGGCTCTGGAGGGGGCCCTGGAGGAGGGGGTAATGTCACAGACACACCAGGCTCCACCATCCAACTTCTTTTTTTTTTTCTTTTGTTTTTTGTTTTTTACATCATGAGCACAGTAAAACAGCTAGATATATTACCTGTATTTATTTGTCTTTTTTTTTTTAAAAAGTACTATAGTGGTACCACCGTGAGAGTACAACACTTTTTCTTCTCTCTTTCAGTTTGTTAGATTAGGCAAGCATCATCTTTACCTCTACCTGAAATAACTCTTGCTGATCTAAGTAATGCAAGGCCAAGCAATCCAATTAAATCTACAAAGCCAAAGCCTAACATCCTCATTGTGAATGTAAACACGTTTACTGTAAGCACTGCTGCGTCTACGCATGAGAACAAGCACGGGAAATAGAGATATAGAGAGAAGGTACCTTGAGAATACATAAACACTCAGAGGGGAATTGCTAAGAATCAATTGTGCTCGCTGATAGGGTTGCCTGTGTTGTTTTATACCCAATTCACTAAAGGAATTATGTAAATCACGTAATAGCATGAACACATCCAACAATTAGTGCTGAATAAAAATTGTATGGTACATATCCCATCTTGTATTGTGGTTCGGGTCCTTAGGTGTGGTTACACTTTATTTTAATAGTCCACTTTATACAATCAGCTAACTATAAGTTAATTCTACAAACTAATTCTACTGTTTGAACTCTTAACTAATTCGCTGTTTAAACTCTTATCCTGGCGGCACCTATTCACTGCAGGATGCTTTTTGGGAAACACACCTATGTTTGGTTGTGAAGGAACCAGGATAACACAACAATCTGAAATCTCCAAGCCAGACACCTAAATCATCTTTTTAAAATGCAGGAAGTAAATGAAAATAAATGGCACTGTCGGCCTGTGCAATAATTTTTTAGTGTGTCTGTCAAAGTCCTTATCTGCAATAAACACTGCATGCAAAAATGACACAGTGCCCAACAGCACCCAAAACTGCACTTTATAAATTCTGGCAGGACTGAGTGACTGTATGAATATATGACCCATGTGACCTACAGTGCTCTGGGTGTAATAAAGGTAATGTGTTTAGCACAGATCCCCAGACAGAGCGGATGTTTCTTATCTGTCATCCACCTGACTGCCTTCCAGTAAAAGATTTCCCCCCTTTAGGCTCCATTACAGAGAGTGAAACAGCAGTGGGATGAGAGCTTCTGTGTTTGCTCATCCGTGTGTGAGGGGCCAGAGAATGGTGCTCGCCCCCCGCTTCATTGACTGCTCATAGGAAAGGTGCCAGGCTGGCACAGAACGTTCAAATGACTGGAAGTCCTTGAGATAACATTTTACAAAATTGAATGTCCAATTTAAACAGATGCCAAAGAACCATTTCAGGGGTTATAGACAGAGCTGGAATTTTTTTTTTAAAAGTCATCAGCTTGTTACTAAGGCAAAAGCTTTAAAAGGACACTTTTGTACCTCTTTCACCTCTAAAACATTCAAAGCAGTAAGTTAAGAATATAAATCTTTAATATAAATATGACTCTTTGGGTAGAAAAGATATGAAATCATTTTTAAGGGTACTTCTCCAGCATATTGCTGTGTAACATTAAAACCAGCTGAAAACACTATATTTTGTTCTCTGAATGATCAAAACGTCCAGCTAAAAATAATGAATCAAATAGTGCTGGCCAAAGATAAATAGTGAATAATCACATCAAAAATAAAAATGTTTTTGTACATATGCAGTATGTGTGTGTACTGTGTTTATTTATTATGTATATTTAAATACACACACACATGCATGTATTATATTTAAGAAAAATATGTTATGTTTATATACTAAATGTAAATGTTTATGTATAGTAATAATTAATTATTTGAACATAGTTATATATGCATTTAAATGCATGTAAATATTTTCAAAATATATGTGTCTTTATATATACATAATAAATAAACTCAGACACATAAACACATATATTATACAAAAAAACCTTTCAATTTGGATGTGATTAATCGTTGCCCAGCATTAAAATATTTTTTTTTTTTTTTTTTTTATAGTTGCCTTATAGTAGTTATACAAACAATAAGGGACCATTACATTTTATCGTTTTGTGAATATAATGGGAATTTTTCTCTGGTCTCTGAATACTCTGAAAAAAAGGCCACCATTTGAAAACCATTAGACAAATGTCCAATACAATGTTTTGAAAAATTGTTGATGATTGAAAAATAAATATTTATCATAAATGAATGTGTTTTGTGCTGATGTTTTAAGTACATTATTGATGACCAGATAATTTTCTATTAGCCTACTGTTCCATTACTGGAAAATTTTACACACACTGTAATTACATTATGTGATTTTCACATTTTCATATTCATGACATTTATGCTTCTTTTCCTCTAGAATCTGACTTTAAATTGGTTTCATAAGATATCAGGATTATTCCCTTGAGCCAGATATTTAACTCCAGCTTTCTCTGATGAGACACTCCCAGTATTAGGTTTATTCTGGATTGAAAAAAGCATCAGTTAAATGATGACTTATTTACTACTTACCTGGCAGTGACTGGCAGAAACAGCATTATAGCAAGTATAATACTTTAAGCAGCTTTTACTACAGTATTGGTAATTCTTACACCTTATTCTTGTCTCATGTGTCCAGCACCTGAGGTGCAAAAAATGTAAAACTGCAGCTCAGCTCCACATCCCTTACTGACACTGCACTCTGATGCTTGCCCAAGGAAGCAAAAATGAGAGATTGACTTATTTGCAGCACGTAAACATCTACTGTAAGCAAAAGTTATACAGTGCATTAAATACCCTATAGATAGGTCACTGTGGATCCTGAATAGACTGGTTGTAGCTTTCTGACACCTGAAAAGTGGAACCTCATACCTTCTAGTGAAAAGTGAAACGAGTGTACGTGCAAAAACATGCTTTCACAACACGTCTTTCTGGGAAACACACTACAAAAGAACAGGGCTCAAACCTGTTTCTTCCAGGACATTGTAAAGCACTACCTATATTCATGTGAGTTTATGCGGCTTCTTCTTTATACATAAAAGTCATCACAGTATGAAAGAAAACAAAAGAAGGTGGTGCTTAGAGACTTCTGCAAAGCTGTTTAGATCAACATATTAACATTTTTTATTTCCCTGCCTGTCATCAGTAAAATATGGATGTGCAAAATGAGGATGCATTTCTAGGATCCAGTGTGAATATACAGCTTTCAATCTTTTCAGATTAAATGTGAGCTACAGATATGAATTTTAGTTTATTAAATCACTGATAACATTTATCAAAACATGAATTAAGCTGCAAACAACATGATAATACGTTCTAGGAATATTCTATTAATATTCCTGGATAATTATTTATTTATAACTTTGAAAGAACCTTACCAGAATATTCTTCAAATTAAATAATAATATTAAAAATAAATACATGAATAAATCTAAATGCTGTAAACATGTAAATAATTAACTGCCAGTATAATGGGCCCCACTTTATATTAAGTCTATCTAATACCTGTGTACTTACATAGAAACAAGATGTGTATCTACAGAGTATGTTACCACAGTGTAAGTACACATTGGCACATAGTATCTACAGCTCTAATGCTTGTGTAACTACACACATAGTTGTACATACACAGAGTAACGTTAGAATGTGTAACAGAACATGGTAACAACATTTTTTTTTTCCCACTTCACTAAGTATACTCGTGTTACAGCAATTATAAAACTACATTTTGTAACAACAGTATGTATAAGAGTAAGTGGAACATTTTGATCCAGGGGGTGGAGATGAGTATGTTAAGGGATATGAAAAGTGTCAGGAGTTGGTGTTTAGAGCACCATTATAATACCAGTGTACTTACATGGTAACTCCTCATGAACTGTGCACTTAATATAAAGTGAAACATTTCGGACACCAACTTCAATATGTAAAGCTACTGGCTGCTGCTGTGTAGCATCAAATTAAATGCTAAATCTATACAAATGGTCTACTTATAATATAAAGTGTAACACTTTTCTTACCAAAGAAATGCTATTAGTCCTGTTACACATAACCTTCAGTGGTTTGTTAAATATGTGTAGTTACACAAACATTACATCTGTAAATACTATATAGCAATGTGAAATTAGACAGCGAGCTTGATTTCACTAAGTACAGTACAAGATGCCCCTGGATCGACACTTTTAATATTAGATGGCCTTAACTACATCAAAGTTAAGTACAATGTACTTATGGGCATAGTGTATTGTAAAACCCTTTTGCTGCTATTGATGTTGGATATGGGTATGGTTAGGGACAGGTTTAGTGGTATGGGAAGGTTTAAGGGTGGGTTAAGGTGCAAGGGATTAAAATTTATTAAAGATTTAATTATATAGGTATTTTACAATTTAAGTACAATATAAATACATGTACGTGAGTGCAATGTACAATGTAAGTACATCTAAGGCCATTTAATATAAAGTGTGACCCAATATTCCAATCAACCAATCATATCTGAGGGATAATGTTTCAAAAAATATCTGTTTTAGATGATAAATGATCAGGGTTAGGTGCTTCTACAATCTTGTTAATGCATAACTGACAACCCCATTGTAGTAGGTTGTACATGCCATAATATTCAAGGTCCAAAAAAAGGTATTAAAGACATTGGAAAATAGTCCATGTGGTTCAAAATAGTCATTTTAAATTTAAATATGACAGGTGGGTTTATTTAGTTAATTAAAGTCAAAGATGTTACGTCTCCGGGGCTATACCATTGAAGCACTAATGTTGGTCTTAACATTACTGTTCAAAACCTGCCTTGCTGTACAAATGCTCCTATGAAGAGCTGTTGTCAAAACTCTCATTTCCCAGTGCTTATCGCCTCAGGGCCTGTGAGCTCATTTCGTCACCCATGTACAGACTGATTCATTGGCAGCTGGTCTCAACACCAGCTCTTCCGGATTTTAGGGTGACACTGAGGTGGGTGGAGATTGTGGGAAATGAATTTGACCATGTTATCCATTGTCATATTTGTATTCTCATCTTCTTAACACATGATTATGTAAATGTAATTTCAGTTCATGATAGGAAGATCAAATAAAAAAGAAGACAATAAATGAGTTATGAGGTTTGCTCAAGTTACGTCTTGAAGCTTTAGCCAACTCTTTCTCTTTTTTTTTAAATCCTAATGATCCTAATGATTTTTTTCAAAAGAGTTTATACAGTTATTCTTTAACACAGCAGCAAAGTTAAGACTGCAAAGAAAAGAAAAGTGTGTGCCATTTCAGTGAATGTTCATAGACAAATTAAATCTTGTAAACATAATATCTAGATATCAAAACATGACACTGGAATGAAATCCGTCATTTGTCACCCTGTCAGATATTAATAGTGGCCCAGGTGTTTCTCAGGGCTTCATTTATTTCTAGACAATGCAAATACAAACACAGATGCGAAAGACAAATGATAAATTCTTGTACATTTTCCCAACCATTTCCCCAAGCAGCAGAGTGAAAAACAACTTTAACATGTAAAAAGATCTCACTCATCCAGCCAATCTCGTTTTAGGCAAATTAATTCGCTTCCAATCTGCCGTTTTGAAATCTAGGCAATGGAATGGAAAAAAGGTGTGAGGAGGGGGCATGCAAAAATCTAAAGAAAGGTTTAATTCAAGCACCACAACTTGAAGAACACTCTAATGTGCAATACCTCAGCACAACAGCCAAATGCATTTGTGCACATTAGCTTAGAAAAACATGTCCATGAACAGACCTTTATGGTTCCTTTTTCCACTGTGATATGAAACAATCTGGATAATATATATATATATATATATATATATATATATATATACACATCACAAAATGTTCTCATAAAACCATTAAATCAAACAATCTTCACATAAAACCATTATAATAAATGTCATATGGAGGACGCACTGGATGCGCAGCAGACTATGTTTGGCTCAATGATGAAAGCACTTTATGCAATAGTTTATTTATCATCTGGCAATAAAAATAGTTCCAAACAAGGTCACATCAGAATTACCCAGTAATTATTATCATTATAAATATACATATTTTAAAGTAATTTGTTCAGTGAATGAAACAGGTTGTTTACTTATTATTTCAAATCACTTAACAATGTAACCTGCTGTAAAAATCCTTCTGGAACCCGCAAACACAGAAAGGCGTACTAATACAAACAATGGAAAGTCCCAGTGCTTTTGGACTGCTGTGTATGAGCTAGTTGGCTTTATCAAAACTTTTGCAAAGCCTCTTTGCTCGCTTCCCCTTTCAAACTGTCAGGACTGAATAAACGGTTGCATACTTTAGTATTTAGTTACCTCTTATTAACTAATACTTTATTTTTTTGCGTATTCTAAGTGCGTATTCTAAATTAAGTACCATCTTAATGATGAAAACACTCAAAACATTTGAGCAATTTGCAAGTAAAATGTCATTATTATGTATGTAAATGTAGTGACAGACAGATCACACAGTGACTGGCAAATCTGGCAGGAACTGCAAAACAAGGTGAAACAGGAAAATAATTATCTCATAGATCGGTTGTACATAACTTGCTTTTGCCCCATAAAATTTTTTTATGTTTAGAGTTTTGGAGTTCAAATCATGTTTGATTATAGCTAAATAAACACTGACAGGGTGATCAGGTGTTCAATGACCTGTGCTTTACTTTATGATAATGACTGCACCCGCTTATTAAACAGCTGCTTAGTAAGCAAACTAAAGGACATTAAATATTGATTTGAGTTAATAATTTAATAAGAAGGAGAGGAGCGACATAAAACTATGCATATATGTATGTATATATTTCAGTGCTGTCAAACTATTAATTGTCATGAATTGCATCAAAAATAAAAGATTTACATGTGTGTTTACTGTATATATTAATTATGTATATATAAATACAAGCAAGTTAAGCAAATTTAGATCTTATAAGAAATTTAGTTAGCTCATATGGACCAGCAATGTGGATATGGACTAGATGTGTCTAATTACAAAAAAGTCCAATGTAATGAATCTCAATGGATGAGCTGTGTGTTATAGTGATCACTTCATCTGATGGGACTATTCACACAAGTGTAACGTCTCCGTGGAGGTGGTTCATCCCAGGCTTCCTGTTGGGAGTTTCACTGGGACTTGAATTCATCGGGCCTCTGGGCACATAAACACACACACACACACACACATGCTGTGCTGACAGGCTCAGATCATCCAAACTAGGAAGGTCATGCAAAAAGTTTATTTTTGTGTGCGTGGGAGCACAGCTGTGTTGTATGTGGATGTGTTTTTGAGCATGTGATGATGACTCAACAGCACATAAAAAGGAAACGATAGGAGGATTGGCAGATGGGAAATTACGAGGAATACTTCTGGTATGAATCTACAAAACTAACATTCATTTCAAAATTTACTAACATATACTAATACATCAATCAAAAGTTGTGTCTGTTAATGTTATTCAGTTGTCATTGTCAGTTAGCTTTACACAAAGTTCCTCACATATGAACGCTCAATATATTAAATTATTTATCATGGAGTAATACGTGTTAATATACTTTAATATATTCCATAATATTATAACACAAAGGAGTTGCCTCTTTTCATATGTTGGAAAATATATTGAAAAACAATATATTTACTCTGATGTCTTAATGTATGTAAACTTAATCCTTTTTATAAATGTATAAATGTCAAATCTCCCCATATGTTCTTATATTTGCACATATTGAAAATGAACTTTTGGTAAAGTGCTACACATTTTTATACCTTTAATATCATATACAGTACTCATGTACAGTCATATTACTTTATGTTGTTCCAGCATTATGCTAAATACAGAGGGTGAACCCACATGCAGGATTTAATGTGAGAACGAGGATAGGTATGCAAACACACAAAGTCTCATAAATGATCACCGAGGATGATATCACAGATGATAGGCTACAGGGGCACAGATGAGCAATCAAAGGTAAACATGTGGCAGGGACACACCTTGGGGAATACAGGAAAGCACCAAGAATATCACAGCGAATCACTGGAGAATCAGGAGTCACACAGGATAAATTATATTCTTGGTAACACCCACTGGAGATATACTATAGATACAGAGTTTAATTACCGGTCCTGTGGAGCGAAGACAAGGTGCAGTGATTAATCTGTAACCAAGGAACCCACAAACACAAGAAAGGACTAATCATAACACTTGTTAATTGTGTTAATTTAAGGTTTCTTTATGGTTTCCTAAGCATTTAATGCCCTTGTTCACTTAGAATCTGCTATAAAGTTGGTTTATTGTTTACATTTTTCTCCTAGCGAAATTGTTTGGTGCAGCATTCTGTATTTATATAGGCATGGTTAAAAACGGTAACACTTTATAATAACGTCCCGTTGTAAGTAATTTATAAGGGATTAGTTAATGATGAAATGTTCATCTTCAAAACATTCACAGATGATTAATAAGTGATTATTATGTTTAGTTAATTCATTTACAAGTCAATTAGTTGTGATGTGTTGAAAAGCACAAAAAAAACTTTTTTTAATTTAATAATTAAAGTGTGTAAACCCTTTGTCTCATTAGGACAGACTTGTGTTCTGTATGGAGTGTGTGGGATCTAGTGATAATGTGAACTGGTTTAAGCCTGAACTGAAGTTCACATGAGGTGCACAGTGCACAGAGATGGCTGTGTGGTTATATACTGAGGGTAATGAGTGAGGAAAGTAGATCCAAGTGGTGATGACATGCGATGTGGATTAGTATTGAGGTGACTGTGAGCGCTGCTTGGAGGTTAGGGTGGAGCCTGGCTTGGATGTAACACCTGGATACAAACTTTCTTCAAACTTTCTGTATTCGGCAACACCCTGAATAAATCCTATCAATCGACTAATATGCTTCAGTTCACTGTGAGGAAAATAACAACCCGTGCTGGAAATGTTGGGAGGTTTTTACATTTGCGTAAAATGAAAACTAATTTAATCACATGAACCAATATTTTATTGACAATTGAACATTGAAAACATAACAAATGATTAAAACTGAGAAATGTTACAATTTTATCAACTAAATAAGCTCATTTCATCAACCGTGCATAACCATCAAATGATTCAGAGAAATTTGAGAAATCTCTGTGAGTAAGAAACAAGGCAGAAGACCTTTGATGGTTGCCTGTGGTCTTCGGTCCTCAGACGACACTGCATCACTCCTCAGCATGATTTATATTAAATGGGCTCAGGAATACTTCCAGAAACCACTGTCAGTAATTACAGTCCGCAGCACCATCTGCAGATGCCAACTAAAGCCTTATCATGCAAAAATGAAGACATTTAGGTTCATTTAAAATGTACTTTTTAAAATTGTTCTAGGTTGAAATGTACTGTTTTAAAGTGTTCTATGGTCAGATGAGTCAAAATTTGAGATTCTTTTTTGAAAATCACAAACGCTGTGTCCTCCGTGCTGAAGAGGAGGGAGACCTTCCAGTGTGTTCAGTTCAAAAGTAGTCCAAAAAGTATGGGGGTGCATACGAGCATATGGTACGTGGAGTAGTTCAAAAGACTTTGATCAAACCGTATGAATTTGGTTTTGGAATGAAATGAGTGTGAGTCAGTGTTCATTGTTCAGTAAACTATCCCTTTAATAGCTCTAACTAGATTAGTAAACTGAACTGAAAAAAAGAAAAATTCTGATTCAGGTTTTGTGAACTATATCAGCTGATTGTGATTTGTTGTGTGAACAAAGTCAAATGAAATGATGATGAAGTGTGTGTGTTTATACTGGCTGTGATTTCTTTGAGATATTCCCTGATGCAGCAGAAAAAGTGCTGGAGCTGCACTGTCTGCTTTTCCCTTCCTGAGAACCGGAGACAGCAGGGCATGACACACACCCAACCAGAGAATGAGGGACAGGAAGATAGAGAAACAGACATGCAGACAAAACAATTGAAGTATCATGAACGGGAAAAGAATCCTTAAAAAATAAAAAAAGAGTGGTAATTGTCAAAAGTGAGATGCAGAACTTGTTGTAGTAGAGTGCTAAAACTGTTGATTATTTTCATATTATGGATATCTGGGATTTCGCCATGGAGGTAATGGTTAGGATTGTAATTTTGGTCATTTTAGTATTTTATCACATTGTGATATTACCGTCTTTTGTTGTTTTCATGTTGTATCTGATAGAGCTGTTAGACCTGAAACTGCTGACACGTGACGTCAGACTTAACACGCGGAAAAGAGGCACTTCTCCATCTAAAAGCAAATACTGAAACTCACAGTTTTTTTAAAAACAGTATTTTATTTTATTTGTGCAAAACAAAAAAGTTGATTACTGCCTCCAGAACTATATGATTTTTTTCTGCCATCTTTGTAACATAACAGAATATTTGCATTTAAGTTTGCTGTGCTGTATTATTATTTATTTATCTTAAAATTCGACTTTGATATTTCAGCTAATTCAGTAGTTTTAGTATAACTGTAAACAGTTCAATTGTAAAAATGTACAAATTTAAATAAATTATTGAGTTTTAAAAAATGAAAATGTCATCCAAGGAGTGGCTTTCACAGGCTTTCATGTCTTCACTATAATGTGCTGTCTAAACAAATGCTAATGAGTTGTACTTGAGAGACACAGAAGGAATGCATTGCCCTAAACAAAGGATGAAAGGAAACATTAAATATTGCAACTGATAGAAAGACTGATAGAGTCTGTCAATCTAAAATGAAAGACATAAATTGGGCCACCTCTCTGACTTTGAATGGCCCGCACTGATTTATAAGTATTTATAATGGAGAATGCAGGAGGATTATTCTATATTTCTCTCTTTCTCCAGGGAGGGTTTATCTGATGCCCTGATTCTGTTGTCTAATAGAATATAGAATATCTCTGAATATGCATGTTAATGTGAAGATGTTGTACTCTATGTGGATAAGGGTGGGATCATAGGATATTCAGTTCACTCCCTGAGGAGTTCACAATCCTCTCAAACTTTTGTAACCTTACACTAACATATTTTGTAACACTACTAAGCGACCTATTGTGGGTTAATAAAGTGTACTTTTTTGTACTCTATTGTTGTGCTGGTGCCCCTGTAACTGATTTTTGTTTTGAAATCTAAATTAATATAATTAAAAAGGTATTTCGTGTATTTAAGCTGTGTACTAATGGGTTAAATTGGGCTAAGGTGTAGCTTTTCCTTGTGTAATATTCTGTATTTCTAATGTAACACTACGCCTATTACATCTACATAACTACAAACTGTACAAGCTCTTCCATAATTTTGTAAGTACATTTCGTTTTATGTAAGTGCAATGGCTACTAAGTACTAAGTTACTCTGTATTATGGACACCTTAAATAAAATGTTACCTATTATTCTTCTAAAATTAAGTTTACATTTTTATTCATATGCTACAGTTTTGTCAAATTAATTTGTATAGTTAATACATATAGCTCTTGTTACTATAAATATTGCCCTAAGATTTCCTCTCCACGTGGAAGAAGGAAGAGGCAGGTAGTGAAAGGCAGTAAAAGGCAGTTCCTCCATAAGAGGTGTTATGATTTCTGTCGTTCCCCTGTCTAGTGTTGTGTAGACTTTTATTTTGAAGTGTTTTTTTCTGCGTCTATGTTCCTTTATGTCTGTGCTCCATTACTTACTTGTTTGTTACCACAACAACTCATTAGCTCCTCCCCCTAGTGAAATCATAATGTCATTATCTCGTGAACTTAAGGTCCCATTTATGATTGGCATATCCTGCCGAGTATTGTGAGTTTTTTTCCTCTGTATGAAGCGTTTTCCTAGCCTGGGCCCGCCCATACTTCCTGTGACGCTACATTCAATTTCGTGAGCAAAGTCAGTCTGGCAAAGCTGCCAGAGCATTTCTGTTTCCCAAAAAGTGGGAACCAATGAGAAACATGCTACTTTCATATTAATCTGGCAAAACCAGTAGAAATCGCTTGACAACATTTTCCTACTGCTTTAATGAAGCTAGCCACAATTGGTTACTGTGGCATCAGACTCTGCTTGCCGACTGACCCACTCTGCTTGTATTCTGGACTATTCTTGTACATTGGCTTCTTTATATCTGTTTGCCATTGTTTAGACCCTGCCTGTTTGACCTCGATTATTGATTAAAGCTAGAAACTGTATCCTCAGGTCTCAGTTCCCTTCATCACAGAAGGATCTGGTTTACTTTGACTGAATTTTTATATGTAGATCCTTAAACCTGGCTTTAGTGTGACCAATAGTGAAAGTCATAAGATTCATCAGAATAAAACTTGTGGGAATAATAATTTATTTTAGCTTAAAGGGCAAAGAAAATCTGATGATTCAATCTCATATACTACATCCATTTGACAAATAAAAATTAAATGAATTTGAATATTTGAATATCTTCATTCTTAAATTTACAAACAGAATATGAGAGTTTATCTTTATGTTAGAGGTTTTTAGGACACATTCATACATTAACTACCCATGTAGATTTAAATACCCCATCAAAGAGGGTGTGAAATAACAGCAGGATAAAAGTATTAAAAAATGAGATTCTTGGTTAGGCACTGTGACATCATTAAAAAAGACTTTTGTATGTGGATCAGGAAGACCATGCTGAAATGGGAAACTGGTGATTTCTCCTGTAATCATGAGATAGACGCTCTCTCATTAGTACCTGAGAAAGCCCAGACTGGTTACAAACCAAGACAGAAACTTAAAATGAGAGAGAAAGAGAGAACAGATTAATAGTTCCACTTAGATGTCAGCCCCAAACGTAAAAATCCCTGAACATCTAGATGTTTTTAAAGAACTACCCACTCTTCTGAGGAAATTTGAGGTGTGTAGCGCTATGATCCTGACTCAGAGGTAGTATTAGAGAAATCACTCAACATCTGGAGGAGAGAGAGATAGAGCGAGGGATGGCTAAAGGTTAAGGCATAAAGCTGAAAGTGAGATGAGTACTTGACGTAACCCGTCACTAAGAGATGAACTATTTTCAGCAGGCAGATTTGACCCTGTAATCTCTCACAACTACGTCAGCAAATGACTTCTTAGCAAGTATCCATCCGTGTAATCATTCAGTGTCTCATGCTTCACAAGAAACTTATCTACAGTTAATTCAGACTCAATGAACTTCATCTCAACCCGGCTCTCGCACTTCCTCATTTCTGTTCTTTTAATTCACTCTGACTTTGAAGTCCAGAGGACCTTGGATCACCCCAGTGATGTTATCAGTTTAGAGATGGACTTTTTATATTCGCCATCTCATAAAATTTATGTTTTTCCATGAGATGGGATTGGTATATCGTAAATGTTCAAATGCTCTATTGTTGAATACATTTCTAACAAATCTCTTTGTAATGTGTTGTTTGAAAAGTGTAATTTATCAGTTCTGTGTTTGACAGACATCCTGTACTCTGAACCTGTTGATTAAAGGCGTAGTGGGTGATAATGACATGGGATTGAGTTGAAAGGTACTCTAAACTCTCACCTGTGTTGCTTCTCTAACACTTTATTTAGAAGGTCTTTGTACTAACAGCCACACCCACTCACTCACACACACACACACACACACACACACACATGTTGGTTTTTGACTCTCCGTAGGGGTAATGGTTTTTATACTGTACAAACTGTGTGCGGTGTTGTCCTACACTGATCCAACACCTAAACCTACCCCTTACAGAAAACTATGTGCATTTTTAGATTTTCAAAAAAATACTGTTTAGTATGTTTTTTAAGCCTTTTGAATTACAGGGACACTGAAAATGTCCTCATAAAACACCTACATTTTGTAATACCTATGTCATACCCATGTCATTATACAAATTTGGGTCCTCATAAACCCTCACACACACACCTCTTATGCAATCAGATCGTCCAGCTAAATCACCTCAGATTCACTTTTAACCACCATTAAACAACCACTATTAACCACTGACTATGTTTTTGGCCTCAGTAAACTATTTTGCTGCTTATTAATAGTTAGTAAGGTAATTATTAAGTTTAGGGATGTACTGTAGAGTATGGCCATACAGAATATGTGCTTTAGATTCTGTATTCCCTGTATTTTCATTGAAACAGGAAACAAACAAACTAACAAACAAATAAAAAAACTCAAGATTGATTCTGCAACTGAAGGAAAGTCATACAGGTTTGTAAATAATGATATTGGTTTGGTTCAGTAATCCTTTAAGTAAGATTAGAAATGGTTTTAATCCTAATACACAGAGGACATTAGCCTCGTAAGATTAGTCCCATGGTAGGCAATGATCCAACGCAGCGTTCAGGCCATTTCCCTCTACAACAGAAAATGATATACAGTATAAAGGAGCACTTAGATAATAGAGGCACTGCCTATTAATTTCAGGTATTCACTTTATTTAGTGATTATTTTTTGATAGTAACACTTTACAACGTTTAATTCATAAATGTATTAGGTATTATGAAATAGCAATTTGCTAAATTTTAACAGGAAGTGTAAATATAGGTTAATGTTAATTACTGCATATTAATAAATTTTTAGCCTGTCAAAATAAGTAGATGAACTGACAGTCACAATAGAAATGTTATGCAATATTGATGAACTGATCTAGAGCAAAAAAAATAATGATTTACGTGCCATATAAACGTTTATTTGTTTATTTTTGTTTATTTTTGTTTATGTTGCTTATTGCACATACACAGCCAAACCAACTGGAAATTTGATGTCAGACATCACAAATGAGTGTGTAAAAATGCAAATTCCAAATGAACTCCAGATGAGTACAGTTTTTTTTCCCCGGGCTGGCCAAAAGCTAGTGTAGTCTGACCTCTTAAACCCCTTGTAGCATCTTAAAGAATTTACAAGACCATTTGGCTTCTAATTACCACAAACAAGCAGATCGAAGTACTTCACTCTCTCTGTCCTGGGAAAGAGAGTTCTTTCACCATGCATTGATGAAGTTCTGAAATGACAGCCCCAGGGAATGCTTTATTTTTGTGATGTGTAAAGCAATAGTTGACCCCCTCCCGCCCCCGTGTCTGTTTTAGATCTCTCTGTCCTTGTTTCACTCTGTGTGCGGTGAAGCCGTTTGTCAGTGGTGTGATGGTATCTTTGCCTCAACACGTCTCCTGTCACACTCTGTAGAGGCTGTGAATCATACAACATACCAGTGCCAAACAAACATCCCATGTTGCTTTTTTCAGACCAAAAGAGAAAAAGAGAGTCATATCACGATTCCACATTTGTCATGATCTTATTTGTTATCCTGTTTCCATGTATGCGCTGATAAAATGTGAAGGCCTTCCTAGAATACAGCAAAAAGTTGTTCTGCCCTTACAGTCACTGTAAACACAACCTTTCTGCATTCATGAAAAGGTATGATAAATGAATAAAAAACACAAATAAGCATTGAAGAGTAAGATAATAATAATTAGAATAAACTTTTCTTTAACCAAGTAGTACTTCAGTGTTGTTAATATATTAAATATTAATTCAATTATAAAAACAGTTATAAGACATAAATATTAATAAGCACAGATTATATTATTCTATTATAACCAATGGAAAAATGAATGTAATGATGTGTGTAAATTAGGGATGCTCATTTTGGTTATTTCTCATAACCGGCAACTGACGCTCGTTAACCGATTATTAACCGGTTAACTGACAACATTATTTTAAATGAGAATTGAATTCAAATGATAGCGCCTGTGACCCGTTAAAAATAGTAATATTAATATCAAAGATGGCAACGTCCACAAAACTAAGTCTTAACAC
>JAUCMT010000160.1:3536140-3553123 GCA_032357475.1 Enteromius thamalakanensis | reverse complement strand
AAATTATTTGTGTGTCCACCTAGACCTTGGGCGAAGCTTATGTATGGAAAGTATAGAGGACATGTACTTTATTAAAGCAATAAAACAGTGGTGGTCGTGATGTTACAAACAATATGACATTCACTGTCTGCCTTTGGTCCAAACGAACGTCTTGTGTGTAGAAACTAGCGACGATAGCCTAACGTTAACGTAAGCCAAATGTCTGTGTTTATGTTCGTGTGTTTGCTTGTCATAGAATCAAATGTAGTAGACGGCCAGGTTTTTGTGAGGGCTAGATGCTACCTATCTTAGAGGAAAAACGAGGATCCTCAGTTTTTCGTCTTCTTTCTTCGTTAGCAGGGAAGGAGTGGAAAGATTGTTAATCCAGTCGAAATTTTGTGTGCAGTGCAAAGATTTTGTGCAAGATTATATACAGTACATTTTGAAAGATATTTGATTTTTTTTTATCATAATTATTGATACTGTTAATTACCGGTACTACCTTATTGTTTTAGTATCCTGCTCATCTGACTAGTTCTTTGTAAACAAGTACTACATTTATATGTATAAGTTTATAAATCATCAACAGTAGGTGGAGCTCAGTGACTATCCTTCCAGTTCCTGTCATGAATCAGATGAATATAGAGTGAGATCTATCTATGAAGTGATATCTATGTTTTTTGGATCAATGTTGCGATATTTAGTCAAATTCTTCTCAGGAGTGTCTCTCACACTCTGCAGCTGCAAATTGAGTATAGCTGCAGTGATAAAATATTCAAATCATTGCAAACGATTTGGCAGAGACTGTGTTAATGGGGGAAGCCAAAAAGAGGCTGCTGATTCCTCTGGAGGAAGCAGAACCGACTAAAATAGGGGAGCATGTGATTGAGACAGCAGGAGCATGCATTACCCTCAGAGATCAGAGCAGATCTCTACATAAAGGTTACTGCACCACCATAATCACAAACCACTGAAGGTACAGAGCCATACGCATATTGAATATTCAGGATCATGCATTTTTCACAATACAGTGCCAGTTAACCTTGAAACAGCGTCCTTTCGAAATATGTAATTATGTTTATATGTATATTACTATATACAGTATTTTATATATAACATTTAAAGAGGTTACTGCAGTTTCATAAAGATATGCTCATTCACCTTTACAGCAACTGTTGGTCACTTTAAGACATAAAAATAACTGTCAGTCTTTCCCACTCAGCTCTGTCAATTACAGCCTCACCAGGAAAACCGTGCCACATCTCAGCCAATGAGGAGGCTGCTTTTTAGACACACCCACCACGGTCACAGCTGGCACTCAAACGTAAGGTCAGCATAAGGATGATGTACTGTGATTGGACACTTGGCAAGTCCAATTGCATCAATCATTAGCCACCGGAGTGTTGTAAGGTTGGGTCATATATCAGCGTATTATGATATACAGATGGAGTTTTGACTTACCGCTGCCATAATGCAGTCAATAATTGTTGAAACGTATTCAACTGGTCATAACACATCTGCATACATAAATGATGCATGTTTGCAAGTGTAACAAGCACAGAGAGAAGAAAAACACATGTACAAAAAATGCATCACTTAAAATGTAAAATTCGCTCAACATACGCAGACAAACAACCCCAGGTTCATTTTCACAGCAGGAGAATTCATACACACTTGGTCTGTTACTCTGTCAGTTCAGATAATACTCTGGGCCCCGTTCATGCGGACTGATGTTACTCAGAGTGTTATGGAAAAACGTTTGTGTACGTGATGGAGAGAGTGATAGAGAACGTGCAGTGAAGACTGACAGCTGGCAAACACTCAACCTCGGCTTCCACAACTCAATTACCGCAGACAGTTCAGTCCACACAGCCCAGGGGCCTCTTGATATTGCAGTGAAGCTCTCTGACAGTGCATTTTTATTGTGATATAACAGTTTGATATACTGTATATATTTACTTTCATTAAAATTACAGTAAAAACTATAATATTTTGACAGATTTGACTAATTTCTTAATATATTGTAATAAATTTAATATATATAGCAAAATGCTGAGCTAAAAAGCCTTGCTGCCACACACTGTTCTGTCCATTAAGCTTTACTGACCTTTCAACCACATATAAACTTCATTTGTTCTGCAAATTCATGTAACAGGGTCATATGATGGGATTTCAAGCCTTTGGAATGTTACACCCTAAAGGTGCAAAGAGTCTCTAAACCAAAGAGATATTATTTATAAAAGTTTCTAAAATGACTCGTTTAAACATGCCCCCATCTATGTCACTGTGTGGGATAATTTTCAGAACATCACGCAAATGTTTACGGAAAGAAAGAACACTACTCTCGATGTAGCGTTGCTGCTGGCGCCATGTTCTGGAGATGCTGTGTTTCACTGTGATAACAACTACTTTTTAGGGTTCGAAAAAAGGACCTAACTAGAAATCAGTGGTTAAGTAGTATTTACAACATTACTGTACCAGCAGAAGCTTGAAGGCATCAAGAAGAAAATTAATAAGACATGGTCCAGGCAGAAATCCGAGCTCAAGAGAAACACAGGCGTTTGCCCAAAGCAGTGGAACAAGAATCTAAACGATATCTTATATCTTTACATGTTTACATTTACAAGTGTATTCCACAATGGTATGAAACCTTTTTTTCAAAAGTATATATATATGTTCATATATATATATATATATTCAGGCCTTCAAAACACAATTTCCATATAAATAAATACCTAAAATGCATTAGAGGTTTTTTTTGTTGAAATTTGTGTCATATCAACCTGCTCAGTGTTACATGATTATGTATTTTCTTTCAACAAGACAATGTAGGCTTATTCTAAGTGGCATGTGGTGATAAAAATCAACAGAAGCGGCAGCTTGAATATGTATAGAAATTAAATAGGTCACCCAAAAATGGAAATTCTGTCATTAATTTCTCACCCTTATTTCGTTCCAAAACTTTAAAACCTTTTCTTTGGAACACAAATAAAGATATTTTTAATGCATCTCAAGAGCTTCCTGACCCTCCCATAGGTATGTGCAGTATGTGGAGGTGCACAAGCATTTGTGTTTGTGTGTGTTTATTTCTTTGTTTGTGTACATTTATTCTAAGTGAGTTAATTAGGCACATAGTAAAGGCTGTCTTGACACGCATGTGTGTTTATCTTGATTACAGTGTGGAGGACATCTGCTTTGTGGTGTGGTGATTAAAGGCACAACATCGTACATGTAGCGGTCACGCTGCCTTGTCGGGGATGGACTAATGAATTGCACCCCATTGAGCGCCGTCCTATTACTGAGGATGCCTTTTCAAGGCAGAGCTCTAATATAACAGCAAGCTTTGGGGCTAATGGGCATCTTTGAGAAGCGATCATTGCTTTGCGTTACATTGCAATCGCTGTGCTGCAAAAGATCCACTACGACTGTTTACACCAGCCCACTCATCTGTCTGGCTGTATTACCATGGACACAAGTCCATCTGAGCATCCAGCCAATGAGCCCACAACTTGCCTCCAGTCACCATCACCACTTCCTACTGAGAGAGTGTATGCACATGTGTTTTATTTTTTTTTTGCCACATTTGGTATCTTCTGGTATTCTGGCTAATTGCTGATGTCCCTCTGGTGTTTACTCTGTTGACCATTCATGCACCAGAAAAGTTTGTGTACTAACTAATCACAGGCTCAAGGATTGGCTGGTTAGTATGGTCCAGTTAGCTCCTGCTAGTAGATGTAATTTATACACCAAATATGTTAATTTAAAGATTTTAAAGCTCAATGTTTTTAGAGAGAGCTTTAGTGTTTCCAAGAATTGGGATACTTTATTTTTCATGTCCGCAGGTTGAAAAGACCCCAGTAGTTGGGGTCACAAGTTTCTGAGTAGCAACTTATAACTTAGCAAAAAGGTTTTGATGTGAAAACGTAGCAACCCAGGGGAGCTTAAAAGCTTGAAGTTGCTTGTCAGTTGTCATTATAGCAACATTATATTTCAGATTGATTGTTTAATATTTCATGCAGTTTATGCAGAAATATATAATCATTTTTTTTAAATAATAATAAATGATAAAGCTTTAATAATAAAAAATGGCTGAAATTTAACAAAATGTTTCGGAATTAGTATCAATCTGTGGATGTTGGTATTTGTAATTTATGTTTTTTTAATAATAAAATGTTTGTCCCACTTTATATTAAGTGTCCCTAATACCTGTGTACTTACAAAGTAACTAGATGTGTATCTAGTATCTAATCACAGTGTAAGTACACACCGATACATAGTATCTACAGCTGTAATATTTCTGTAACTACACACATGTAACACCCCTCAGAATGGTACGTGTAAGTACAAATGTGTAACAGGAGCATAATGGAGCACCAAACCCCAACCCTACCTAAAACCTACCCACCTCTGAACAATATAAACACAGGCAGATGCAGTTACTGTACAGGTATTTATTGCACAAAACAATCATAAACCAGCAGTATAAATACATTACAAACAAGTCTTGTCACACTCCAAGTCTTCTGAAGCCGTACAAGTCTTTATGCGAAAAAGAGAATAAAACAAAAGGTCTTAATCACAAAAAATAATCCAGCTCCGTTGACACGCTGTCATCAACTGTCATCTCAATCAGGAAACATACTCCCGTCCCATAGCATGATGCAATCATTCACGAGACACGAAAGAGCCAATGGCATTTCAAGATTCTTGTAGTGACATTTTTTGCACATTTATTTTCCAATCCAAAAATAAATAATTTGCATCAGAAGACTTGGAATATTAATATTTTTCAAATAAATGATGACAGTGGTTGTATCTGCCTGCCATATCTTGTGTTTTATTGACAGATGGTAGGTTAAGGAGCAAGTTTGAGTTAAGTGCTCATAAATGTGTAAATAATATCATTTAAATTAAACTGTTTTGACTGTGGAAAAACATTGGAAAATCACTCCCCTACATAAATCCAAAAATGGCATTTTTTACCCAATATATCTTTTAATTATGATGATAAAATGAAAAAGAAAATATCACGTCAGAAAGTTGATTGACGCTAAGGGTTTTGAAAAACAACTGAGGATCGTCAAAAAGTGGTGCAACATGATCTTGACCAAGCGTCAAAATATTGACGATGTTGCAATATAAAGTGGGACCAACATTTTTAATAAAAAAAAAAAACAAACATTTTATTGGATGTAAATCTATCATAGAAAGAGAATAAAGGATCTAATGTGTTTAATTAATGAGAGGAAACCATATTTCTTTTCATGCTCGGAGGGTGAATTTTTCTGTTCTTCACGTCAATCGTCACTGACTAATTTGAGCACAAAGCGGGGGCTTAATCAGCTGAACGTAATAATTGGACATATCTCTGACAGAGAGAGCTGCCCTGTGTGGTTCTTTGACTGCCTTGTGTAGTCTGTGTGTATGTGTGGGTGCCCTCTGTGGGCCCTGCCAGGGATAAATTAGGTGGAAATTGCTGTATGTCTTTAGTGGCAATTAGAGCTCCTCCTGTGAAGTGAAAGCAGGCATTAACTAATAAAGGAAACATTTCCCTTGCAAATGAGCATCTCACTTTTTAATCCTCTTCAAGCCGATCAATAACTTTTCACGCATCTAAATGTCATATAAATAACATCAGAGTCTTTTTTAATCATCAGCCATTAATGTTCTTAACTAGAAAAATGTTAATTAATTAAATGTAAATTCAGTTAAAACCAGAACAGTTCTTATTGTGTTACTCAATATAAATATAAACACCATATACATTATATACATGCACACATAAAAATTACAGTGATTTTAACAGTAAAAAACTGTGAAAATGCTATACGGTAAAAACATGTCAAATGGTTACTGTTTAATTCTGGTATAAATTACAGGGAAAAAACATAAACTGACATTCCCAGAATTCCATTCATTGCATTTTAAGTTATGTTTATTAGGGCTCTATGTAATGTTGTTCAATTAATGTTTATTGCATATTTAAGTTTAATGAGTCTCACCATGATGTGTTTCATGTTTGTGTGAATGACACTGAGCACCTTCTATATATGTTCATATTAAAAAGCTGCTGGTTCATCATGTGACTTTTTCATCATTGCCTGCTTTTAATGGTTATCAGTGTATTTCAAAGGTACAAAACAGATTTCACTTCTTTTATGGGTTGGTATATTAACATTAGATTAGTTTAAGAAATTATGGTAAAACTTAAAGCAATAAACCTAAAATGTTGTTACTGCATTTTTTATGGTAAAATCCCAGCATACCACAGCTGCCAGGGTTTACAGTAAATTTTACAAATTTTTTGTACAGTGTACAGTAAATATACCGTACCTTATCCAAAAACACCACATGATGTCTAGGGCAAAAGCAATATATAAGTCTGTGTACATGTCACAGCAGCAGCCATGTTCTCTGCTCTGCAGGCGCTGATGAAACTGGTGTTCCTGAGGGTGATGAGATGGAATCATGGCTATCTGAGTGAGATGATTTGACCACAGTGTAATCACTGCTCTCTTCTCTGCGCTGCAGTGATTCTCTAGGGCTTCTCATGCATTACAGAGGACGAGGCAGAGCCATCTCTCCACTGCTGCAGTCCCTCCCTGGTTCCTGAACTGATCACATTCATTATCTTCTATAAGCCTGTTTACGTAACATGGGAGTCTGTCATGGTTCTTATTGTGCCATTCTGATTGCACAAGCATGTGAATGTGATAAAATCAATTATTTCTGTAATAAAATATTTAATTATGCTAGCCTTTTTTCTTATGTGTACGCCCACAGGCCGATCAACAAAGCTCAAGTATCCCTTGACTCATAATGTGCTGCATGTCATAGCATTATCATTAATAGCATTAAAGTGGCCATTATTATGATCATGTACTTTAAAACAAACAAAAACTGTATACTTAAGGAGAAAAAATAAGTATATTTAGCATGTTGGTTTTTTAATATAAAGTTTAATAGCTCTAGAGCAGATTTTCAGCCTCTTTTTAATTCAGTCTCTTTGTCATGCTGGTGTAGAGGCAAGACATGGAGAGAGTCGTCGTAGTAATTTAACACATTTAATATTAGAGAAATACAGAGAAAGAGTCTACACACAGTTACACATTGAGGAGAGCAAACAAGAACTGAAAGACCAACCATTAAAGGGGAGACAATCACTGATGTAAAAACCCCAGGGCGGAGTTGAAGGAGCCATGCGAGGAAGGGCTGACGACTCCAGGGGGCTGACTGACGGAGATGCCGCTGATTGAGAGGGAACCCAGGATGGAGTCACACAGACAGAGAGCCAGGGTGACACCGATGATCCGGAGGGCTGATAATGAGGCTCAGGCGACCGAGGCAGACGCAGGGACCTGGAGGAGTGCTGCGGAGCCTGAGCGACTGAGGATGAAGGTGGAGCCGGGGGAAAGAAGGAGCCTGACAGAGACAGAGGGATGGAATGACGAGGTGCAGCCGGAGGAGTGGTATCCCGAGGTGGAGGATGGTCGATGACTGACCAAAGCAGAGCTGGAAGGACGAGGGAGCCCGGTGAAGCTGGTGGGACAATGGGCAACGGTGATGGCAAGGGAGCTGAGAGCCCAGGCAGAGCAGAAAGGTCGGAGGATCGAGGTGGAGTTTGGAATTTAATGGCTGGAGGCGGGATCCTCACGACTAAGCAGGGCTTGAAACCAGATACCCCGAGGATGTTCAGTGCTTTCCACAAGCACTGACTGAGGATGAGCTGAGGTGCTGGCAGGAGCGAGTAGCACAGGAGAGAAGGAGCGAGCTGGTGTGAGAAGCGGTGGAAGAGGGAGGGAGGGAGGGGGATGGGAGCATAGAGTCACAAGAGCTGGCTGGAACCAGTGGACGTGAAGGAAATACAGGGCTGGGTAGGGCCTCTCCAAACCAGTCTATTAGATTTGCTTCAAATACTTCAGAAAGTTCTTTGCACCAGTCAGTTTTTGGTTTTGGCTCACCCTCAGCGGTGGGAATGTGGGCAAGGCTTTCCTCCAAGCTCCCGATCTCCACCAAGACTCCTTCGGGGACGGACGATGTTGCCAGCTCATGCACTTGGTCGGATTCTCCGGGATCGGGGCATGTGGCGCTGTGTTGTGCAGTCGCTGCAGGCTCTGGCTCTCTGTCTGGCGTGGTCTCGTGCGAGATCTCCGTGTCTGCTTGTGATTGGCTGGTCTCTGGATGGGTAGCATCTTGAACTTCCTTAGTACTTACAGAAAGAAAAGAAATTTGTTGTTCAGTGAATTTACTGTAGATGAAGATATCTTTTTTTTGCCAACTTAAGAAAAAAAAAAAGTTTTTATTTATGTTTGTACTTCTGATATATGACCAAAAAATACTAATTAATTAATTAATTAATTAAATAAATAAAAGTATTTTTTTTTTATCAAGTATTTGACACACAACAGGTGATTACATTAGGAGGGATTTTGTTTTGTCATGATGTGCCACTTCCAGTATAGCGTTGGTGTGAGACAACGCTGTTTTGGGTCGGCCTTGACGTGATGCTGGTTATTTTTATGTAAAGGTGCCACTTTTTCCTTCTTGCCAGTGCTTGAAAATACTTGACAAAAACACTAGCATTAGCTCTGTGAAAACTGGCTCCACTATACATGTCACAACCCACATGTTGCTTTGAAGTGTAATAATGAAGTGTTTTGCAAAAAAGCACTTTCTTATTGTTTTCAACCCTGCTGCACTTTATAGGTAACTAGTATAGCACCAATGCAAATAGAGGTAGTGAACCTCTGAGAGAGTTTGTCAATCACTTGGACTCAGACTGGATCCAGTATAAATTAGCGATGATGATGATGCTCTGGCAGCTTCCGAAATATTAGAAGGGGTGAAAAACAACTCTGGCTGGAGGCCCAATCACTTTACTTGTGAGGATAAACCGCCTGGATTGACCTCCTTCCGCCTGGAATTATCGATCTGGTTTTTAGTAGCACCCTCTGGTCACAGTGACAGGTAGGCAGTTGCCTGAGGCGATGTGATGTGTGTGTGTATGTATGCAGCATTTGAAATCCGTCAGTGTGAAGGAATGGCTGTCCAGGCATGACCCTTGTGCAGTGGCGGTTCTACACTAAATTGCTCCCCGGGCGAGACTCGCTCCTGGCGCCCCCCCCCCCAATATATATAGCCAATATATATTGGGTATAACCAACATATATTAATATATAAAAAATAAATAAACAGGAAATAACTGTACTTGTAAATAATTTTGTAAAATAATTTTGTAAAATAATTTTGTTGCAGAGCATAATTTTGTGGTTAAATTTAATTAGATCTCATGTTGTATACACTGCTAAAAAAACAATAGAACCCAGGTAAACATAGCAAGCATCATAAGCAAGAAGGCTAACAAACCTAAGAGTTAAGGTTATTCCACTAATTAACATAATGACATGAATAACTTCATCATACAGAGAGAACATTTCTAACAGACTTTATTTTTCATTTTAATTTGTTTTGTATTGCCTTTTGTAAATTTAATATGTTTAATCACTATTTAACTATTGCAGTATTTCCCTTGTTTACGGGGACTTTTATTTTGAAAGGAAATCCGTTTTTCACGAAAAGGAGGATTTAATAAAAATGTCACGGAGAGGGGGCCAAGATGGCGGCGATGTAGGCGGTTGTGTGCGTGTTTGCTCTTCAGGGAAATAAAGGTGAAGTGGTAGTATAACCAACTGTTTAGACTGGTGATAATGCACACACAATAACTAGTGATATAACTCCCTTTGACATATTTACGCATGGGAAAAAGAGGAAAGAAGAAAGTTAAACAAGTGCTCGACAGCATGGCTTCTAGCGCGCCTGATATGGTTGACGTCTTTGAAGATTCAGCTTCGATCTCTAGTATCACTGGACTTAAGTCAAAGAGAGATACAGAATCACAATGGTTTGATACTTGTCCAGACTTTGATAACGAGATCGTTCTCGCTGCTATGACAGACACTCCTCAGAAACCAGCTGCGAAAAAATCAAAGCGTGCGGAATCTATCGTCGGTGGCAATGGTAATGAAAATGTCTTGGCTGCAATACGCGAACTGGCTGTAAAACACGATAAGACTTTTCAGAAAATTTCAGCGATCGAGGTTACCACTGAAGCTACCTCGAATCAAATTAAGAGTTTAACTGCGACGGTACAACAGCTTATTGTGGATGTTGGTCTTCATAAAGAGGCAATTGATCATCTGCAATCTGAAGTCCAAATGATGAAAAAGGAAAACAAGTCAATGAAAACTGGTGTACAGGAATGTAGCCGTTACAGTTGGAGATGGTGCCTAAAATTGCACGGTGTTGCGGAAAAGGAAAACGAAGATGTCAGAAATGTGGTGCTTAACATACTAGAAAAGGTTGCTCCTGGGATTGGAGACAGGCTCCAGGACAGTGTTGATGTTGCCCACCGTCTGGGTCCGAAACGATCGGAGGGTAAGGCCAGATCGATCATAATCCTATTCTCTTTACGTCGTATCCGTGACATGGTTTGGAGCGCTGCCAAGGGCTGCAAGTTTCTGCGCGAAAACAGACTTCATCTTTCGGAGCCTTTATCTCCTGACGATAGAGCTGCGCGGGACAAACTCTGGCCACTTGTAAAGAAGGCGCGAGAGGAGGGGAAAAGAGCAAGCTTTCGCAGCTCTTTTGCCTTGATTGATGGGAAGCAAGTATTCTACGCGGACGTTACGTAAGCTAAGTTTTGAAGGCACTGACCACCTATCTCATGCGTTGTTCTAAAAGACATAAACGGGAAACAACACCATTTGTGCCATTCTTGTAACAGGAGAGTAACTATGTTTATTTAGCCTTGGTGCTGTTATTTCAATGATTAATATTGTCATTTATTTTACTTATTTCACCTTAAAGTCAATATAATTACAGGTTATTAACCACCTCTCCCTTCTTGTTTAGGGTTAAGCTAAAGGGATCTAATCTTTTATTGTTTGTGTTAAGCCGTTTGGTGATTTTCTTTTTTTCATGGAGTTCAAGTTCAAATCTTTGTCTATTGTAACACTAAACGTTCGAGGTTTGCGAGACAATTTGAAAAGAAAAGCTGTTTTTTTATTTTGTAAAAAAAGTGCAGCTGATCTTATCTTTCTTCAAGAAGTCCACTCAGGGGAAACAGATGTCAGCTTTTGGAGGAATCAGTGGGGAAACTCAGTCTTCTTCAGTCATGGTAGCAATCACTCAGCCGGAGTTGCAATTATGTTACACCGTTTTAAAGGTATTATTTTAGAGACTTTAAGTTCTGAAGAAGGCAGATGGGTTATTGCTATAATCAAACAAGATAATACTACTTTCATAACTTGCTGTGTATATGGTTATAACTCTTATACGTCCAACAGAGCAATGTTTTCTCACCTAGTTGGTAAACTTCAGAATTTAAACAAAAAATATATTGGTGCTCATTTTATTTTAGGAGGGGACTTCAATGAATGTGCAGATAATCATTTGGACAGACACCCCCCTAGACTTCACGGTGGGATGAGTAATGACTTAATTTTTTCGATTTGTACGGATCTCTCTCTGACTGATGCTTGGCGATTTTATAATCCTTATACTAAAGATTTTACTTGGTCGAATAACACTTGTTCTCTTAGGTCCAGAATTGATTTATTTTTAATTTCTTCTTCCATCGTCAGTTACGTAAAAGATATTTCTCACGCTGTTGCCCCTTTATCAGATCATAAATTAGTCTGTTTAAAGCTGAGTGACATCTGTGATAACCCAAGACTTAGGGGCTATTGGAAAATTAATAATACTTTGTTAAAAGATAAAATATTCAATGATAGTATTATCAATCTTATTAAAGAATTATTCACTGACTCAATTGAAGATTATAAAAAAACATGGGAGTTCTTTAAATATAAAACTAGACAAATAGCTATTAATAGAAGTAAAGCAATTAAAAAGATTAAACATCAAACTGATATGGAGTTGGTTAATAAACTTAATGCATTATTGGCTAAAAGTAATATCACAGAACAGGATACTTTAGAAATAAAAAGGCTAAATTTGGAGCTTGATGAAGCCTACTTAGATTTAGCCAAGGGTGCATATACAAGATCTCGTGCTAAATGGCTCGAGGAAGGAGAACGAAATTCTAGATATTTCTTTGCCTTGGAAAAAAGAAATGGTCAGAGGAAGTCTCTTTCTGCACTTAATATAGATGGAGTCATTTCAGAAAACCAAAGGAGGATAACAGATTTTGTTGCTGAATTCTATAGTGGCCTTTATACTTCTAATTTTGACTATAATATTTCTGAAGAATTTATTGATTCAATTAAACACCATATTAAAGATATTGATTCAGAGTACAGACAAATATGTGATTCGCCTTTAAATATTGATGAAATCAATCAGGCTTTACATAAAATGAAAAAAGGTAAATCCCCCGGGATTGACGGGCTTTCAGCTGAATTTTATATTCATTTTTGGGAGCATATCAAATTACCTTTATTTAATATGTATAAGGAATGCATCAGTCAGAGAGAAATGACCGATACTATGAAACAGGGTGTCATCTCTCTTATACCTAAACCAGATAAGGATCCTTTATTAATAGATCATTGGAGGCCCATTTCTTTGTTAACATTAGATTATAAAATATTAGCCTCTGTGTATACCAAAAGATTAAGTTATGGTTTAGACAACATTATTTCAGAATGTCAATCTGGTTTTATGAAAGGCCGTCATATCTCTAACAACATAAGATTAGTATTAGACTTACTGGATTATTCCAATTCAATCTGTTCAGATGGTCTCATACTCTTTCTTGATTTTCATAAAGCTTTCGACTCTATAGAACACAAATTTATTTTGCGTACTCTAGAATTGTTTGGTTTTGGTAAAGCTTTTATTGAGACTGTTACCATGTTTTACAAGGGTATTAATAGCTCAGTAATTGTGAACTTTGACACCTCCAAGAGATTTGACATTCATCGTGGAGTCAGACAGGGTTGTCCAATCTCCCCATTTTTATTTATTTTAGCTACAGAGTTACTCTGCTTAAGAATCACCCAAGATAATACCTTGAAAGGAATTACTGTATTTGATAGGGAGATCAAAATTGCACAGTTAGCAGATGACACTACGCTGTTCTTGAAAGACAAAAAGCAGCTACTAAAAGCTCTGCAATTAGTTGAACATTTTTCTTGTGCCTCAGGTCTAAAACTTAACATGTCAAAGTGTGAAATTATGTCAGTTCATGATATAGATGATGTACTCCTAGAAGGTATTCCAGTTAAAAATAGTGTCAAATATTTAGGAATTCATATTACAAAAAATCTAATTTGTAGACATAATTTAAACTTTTCTGATAAAATTATTAAAACGAAATACATTTTTAACAATTGGCTTCAAAGGGATCTCTCTCTATACGGTCGTGTTCTTTTGTCCAAGGTTGAAGGGCTCTCTCGTTTTGTATATGCTGCTCTTTCTTTATTTGTCAGTGATAAAAATATAAACGAAATTAATAAACTATTTTTGGATTTTATTTGGAAAAATAGGCCCTATAAATTAAAAAGAGAAGTGCTTGCTAACTCTAGGAGTGAAGGTGGTCTGGATTTCTTAGATTTTGCTGACACAGTGAATACTTTTAAAGTAAATTGGCTGAAGCGATGCCTTAAAAATCCATTGTCAGTTTGGTTTTTTATTCCTAATAAGATCTTTAATCAACTTGGTGGTTTACCTTTTTTATTAAAATGTAATTTCTTCCCCAGTAAATTACCCATTTCCTTATCCAAATTTCATCAGCAATGCCTTCTTTCATGGAAACTATGTTTTATTCATGGCTTCTCCCCCCACAAAGCTATAATTTCGAATAATACAGATATAACTATCAGAAATAGGTCTCTTTTTTTCCCTGGTTTAATGGTTTAATAATAACTTCAATTGTATTCTATCTGTGTTTGATGATTCCGGTAACATTTTAACTAAGGGACAATTTATGAATCTTCATAATTTTCCAGTCCCACCAAAAGTATATAATACCTTAATGAAAGCTATACCAACTGGCTTAGTTCGGTTGACTAAAAATTACCTTAAATTTAATAAAGGAAATATTGTGTATCCATCTTTATGCTTAGATAGAATTGACATTTTAGATCGAAAATGTAATAATAAACACATTCGAAAGATATTTCAATTAAAAAGTAAAATAACTCCAAGAGGGAAATTTTACTGGGGTTCATTTATAACAAATGTGAATTAGAGAAAGGCCTGGTTGTTACCAAATAAGTTCTGTATTTCTAACAAAGTTAAAGAGATCCGCTTTAAAATTCTTCATAAAATTTTTCCTGTTAATTCGATCATATACAAATATTCTGATGTTAATGAGACTGGCTCTTTATGTGAAATTGTGGAGGAAACTGCTGCCCACTTGTTTTTTGATTGTAATATTAGAAAAAAATATGGATTGACTTAAGTGCCAATGTTTTCAACCTTACAAATGTAACCCACACCTTTGATCTCAAGGATATTATTTTTTATTATTAAAACCCTAAGCTGCCATCTACCGAATTAGTTGTTAATTTTCTCATATTGAATGCAAAGTTCTTTATTCATAAACAAAAATGGCGCAAATCTCTGTATCCTTCACCCTCTTCCTTGCTGAATTTAATCATCTTGTTTCCTCTCTTAGACTTACGAATAACAAAAAAATTGTAACATTTTTGGTGCATTTTGACAACTTTCTGAATGGATGTAACTTTATGTAATATTATATTTATTTATAATTATTATTATTAATTTTTTCTCTGCACTTATCTTTGTGGATATTAATCTTCTAAATGCAAACCAAAGATCCTTGTTTATCTATATGTATAATTATACATTGTAAGACTATAGCAAAGTATTTCTTCCCTGTTCTCGTATGTTTTATTCTTGCAAAATAATAAAACAAATAAAATAATAAAAACTTGAAAAGAATCTAAAAAAAAAAAAAATGAGAAGAACCTACCATTAAGAATAAATCTGGAACCCATGACAAATTATTTTATTTTACTTGGTAAGTTTTTCATTCACAAACAAACATTTGCAAATAGTCTCCCGTCATATCCCTTGTTCCAAAATAAATTGGTATCACTTCACAAATCTTTCTGATGAATAGAAAATCCTTGCATTAATCCTTGCTTCCCTTGAAGTTTTTTTTTTTTTTTGCAGCTGTTTTCTACTGTTGATGATGAGTAATCGTTATTGTTGGTCATCCTTTTTCTTTGTATTTCTATGCAATTCCCTGAATATGTTCTTTCTGTATTATCATTTTAGCATTAATAAAAAAATGGGGAAAAAATGAACTTAAATGATTTTAGCAAATGACTGTAATATAACAAAGAGTAAAAAATTTAAGTTCTTCCCAGTACCCACTGTTACACAAAAAATGTGCAGATGTACATATTTTTACGAAACCAGGTTTAGTTTCAGTATTTTATTTAATGGAAATACTGATCGCGGCGCCGTGCTCTTCTGTGCGCTCATGCGTATTAACACTCTTTTTCAACCGACGCTTCCCCAAACCTGTCAGATGATGCTGCTCTCTGCCTCAGGTGAGTGAAAATGATTAAAATACATCTATAATAGTTAATGTTTTTTTACACATTGCTAAAGATTGTTTTGTGTTAATTATCTAAGGTGTTTTTTTCTTTTATAAAGTTATCTTGATTTATTTGTACCCAAAATATACCTGAGGTCTGTAAACTAACTTGAACTTCGTCTAACATAGCCTGCAAGCTAGCATATTTGGCACGGTTTTTGTAAGGTGAGTTGGCAGAACTGTTAATAACAAATACTAAGCGGATATCAATATATATATAAATCTATATCAGTATTCAGAAAAATAACAGTTTGCGCTCATTCTCTCAGTTGACCTGCTGATGAACTCTTCAAGCAAACATAAGCATCGGACTTTGCTACAAGAGGGGAAAACACTTTGGACCATGTTTATTCAAACATCAGGATGCTTACAGAGCAACACCCCTCCTCCACCTGGCTGGATCTGACCACCTCTGCATGTCCCTCACCCCCACCTACACCCCCCAGATGAGGGAAAAAAAGCCCCAGACCAAGACAATAAAAACCTGGCCTGAAGGAGCCCTCTCTCAACTGTGGAACTGCTTCTCAACAACTGTATGGGATTTTTTTTTCTCCAGCCACAACTTCTTGAAATTGTGGAAATCTTGGAATGAGATTAATTTTCTGTCCATATTTTGTTATTCTTAAAAATATATACTTTCTTCAGTTTTGTGATCGTGGCATCAACACGGTTCCTGATTTTACCTTATTATTTGTTATTACAGAAACCTGCTGATGATAGCAATTGAAATTAAAATTAAAAAAAAATGGAAAGAAACAAAACATCCTCTATAAAAATTATACTAGCATAGCCATTTCTGCCAAAACATTAGGTTATTTGTATTATTTGTACAGTATTAGGCTAATAGCTTTAAATTTAGTTACTATAGTGCTAAATTGACAAGCGTTTTCGAATATACCTCATTGTGACTGTTTTCAGGCAGGGTTACCTTCAGTAGCCTACAAGCCATTTTTGTATAGTCACCCAGGGGCATCGCTAGGGGGGAATGGGTAACAGGGCATTTTATGAAGAAATTAAAGCTATTACACATAAATGTAATAAATTAAAATTTCTATTCATGTCAGTTATTTGTTGGGTTTATTAGCTGTCACTTTCATGCATCACATGCATGAGGCCACAATATTTATACAGTCTCCCAATCTCATCTCACTTGATCAAAGCGTAGTTGTTCACAACCATCATAGTAGTTCAGTCAGGAACTCTTAATACAAAAATATATCACAGACAACTAAATGTTTGTAATATATATATTTATTTGTATAATATGAGTATCATTTGGCGGTATGGCTCTGTTCCAAGTTCCCTGTCCATTTCATGAGCTCCATGAAAGCCAAGACAGCCATTTCAGGGGCACCCTTCTATTATAAGAATAGTAGAGTAGCACAAACCCCCGGAACAGAGCAAGCAACAAT
>JAUCMT010000160.1:3491024-3523856 GCA_032357475.1 Enteromius thamalakanensis | reverse complement strand
TAAGATCTGCTTCCTCAGTTGAGGTTTTTAAATCCCGTGTCAAAACGCATCTTTTTTCTGTTGCTTTTAATTCTTGATTTTGTCATTATATGTAAATTTATTTTAACTACTCTCTTTTATTTTGTTTTATTTTATTGGATGTTCAGCCCTTTGGACTACTTTGTAGCATAAAGGGCTTTATAAATAAATGAGACTTGAGACTTGAGGTAGGTGCACATGCTGTGAGATGTTGGTGGCTTTTCGTAGGAAGGAATCTAGACCCACATTGGCGTCGTAGAAAGGCCAGTTGTTGATGTACTTTGGGGTTGAGCTAAGCAAAGGCGCGATAGAGGCTATCAACCTTGAGCTCAGCCGATGAGCTGGCATTATATGGTGTATGAGTGATTTTGAACAGGTTTATGTGGTTTTTTGACTACGAAATTGACAACTATAAACTGAAAACTGTTTCTGCCCAAAGGAAAAGATTAACTTGATAGCTTACCTCGCATGTGCTTAACACATGGCTATGCTTGCATAGGAAAACATCTGTCACAAAGATGTGAAGAGTTAAGTTCCTTTTAAATTGTTGTAAGTCAGGGAGGCTTGCTTTACATTTTGCATCATAGCAACACAAACATGTTGTGCATGCATGTACTTAAGACATGCATGCACAACATGGCTTTAGACGTTCCCAAAAGATAACTTGTCATACTCAATACCTCCACGTTGTTTCAAACTTGTATGTATTCCTTTCTTTTGCAAAACAAAAATGGAGATTGTTAGTACATTTTCCAAGTTGCTTTATTTTTCTCTATACAGTAAGTTTTACTTAAACAATTTATTTCTGTATTCAACATGTAACATTTGAACCTATTAGCCACAAACTATTTGTAACATTCAACAAATGTTAACAATATTTAATACCGCTTTTACCAACCCACTATGTGTTCGCTGAATGAACAAATTAGGTGATGGTAACTCTGCTACAGTCACTACTGGCAGGTAATATAAATAATTGCAGTTAATCATAATTAATAGTAATTATTTATATATATATATATACATATATATATATTTACGTTATTGGGCTAAAATATGTTACAAACAGAGAAAAAGAAAATCCTACAGGTTTTAAATGTAAGTAAATTTTATTTTATGTTTTGGATAGACCCTGAAAGAAAGTGAGACCAATATCTGTATTAAGCAGCATCCCTATCCTGTCCCCTTCCATGTTATTTTGCATTCATTTATCAACCCTATGATCTGCTCATTCATTTAACACGGGCCTTGGGGGCGGTGCAAGGACCTTGAGACTCACAATGCATTTAATTACAGAACCCCTATGATACCCGGCTCCTTAATTGATTCAGGCTTCCTTTGTGCGCTTCCGAACAGCAAGAGACACAAATATAATAAACGAAAGCCATGTGCACAACGCCATATTCTGTCTCTGCTAGATCTGTACACATGTTGTTGTGTAATATCTCATCTCTTTTTGCAGTACAGCATGTAACAATACAGTATCGCAGCCAGTTCTGTACCCGAAAACAAATGGTCAACATTTGCTTTAATATTTGCATTGGTGTAAAAGATAGTAAAAGACCCATCTTTTTCAAATTATTTTTTTTTTTTTTAAACAATTTAAGAAATTTTGGATAGCGGGAGACTTGTGATTGTTCCACTGACTGCCAAGTAAATTACACTGTCAAGGCCCAGAAAAATATGAAACATATTGTTAGAATAGTCTATCTGCCATCAATAGTTCAGTGTGAATGTTAGGAAATGACTGGAATACTTTTTGTACGCACAGAGAAAAAAAAAATCAATAATTTTGTGTGTTAAAGATCTTACAATACAAGGGTAAGTAAATGATGAATAAACTTAGCAATTTTGCTTCAACTATGCCTTTTAGAGAATTTGTACTTTTGGTGAGCTATCCCTTTAAGGAAAACCGATCAATGCCTTTGCTGTGGTCTAGTAAGTTGTTAGAGATGCTTGACCATATTTCATTCTCTTTGGGCAGGAATCAAGCTCTAGGCTAAGACTGCCTGCGGGTGAAGTCATCTCATTCTCTTAATATGTCGGACTACCATTTATTCCACTACAATTGTCCCAACCACACAGTCCACATGATCCTTGGTTCTGTTTGACAGATGATACAAGCACTATATATATATGCACCCTTAGGGTGTTCTGTCAGGTCTTTTGGGTTACTCTGTTGCTATGACGATAGGAGGTAAAACTGAGGTCATCTGAAGAAAAAAAAAAAAAATTAATGCAGCAAATGAATAGTAGCTCGAAAGAGGGGTGTTCCTTGGGATCATTACATTGATTTCCCATATTTAAGTTTGACAGGGAACGAGCAACTGGTGACAAATGAGTAAGGGGGGGACGGCCCTCCCCCTTCCCAGCACATCACCATGCATGGTGTCCGGCGAGGAGATAGCCAGCCCTCTAGAGTATGTTTGTTTGAAGGGGGCTCATTGAGCTGTTATGTCATTAGATTTTACTGCCCACTGGACACGATAAAACATTGCCATAAATTATTGATTGGCTGACAGCAAGACCAACCCTTGTTATAAAGATAAGTCCATAAACACTATCAAAATGAAGATGAGCTCTACAGGTGCTACTCGTAGTCTTGATTTTAATGCAGACGCTGTGCTCAATTTTCACCCCGGCTCCTCATCTCACAATTCATAATTTAGACCTCTTGATGAGTGTGCTGAAAGTTTTGTGCGAGAACACTGGAAATTTTCTGGAAGATGAACAGACAATTTTCCACAGAGAAGATGAGATTCTAGCCTTAGGGAGACACTAAAAACTGGGAAAACAGGGGAACACTAACTTGTGCTGTTATTTTTTGTCACAAGCAATGTATAACTAAAATATATTTACAGAAGAGATGTTCATTTTAGCAAATGTCTATGTGTTCCTGTAGGCTGGGTCTTTTTATGCCTTCTCTGTCCATGAAGTATTGCGATGGGAGGGGGTGAGTTCTGTTCAGATCTGCGACAGATGATCAGTCCTGGCACTGTTAATCCTCATTATTTTCCATGTGAATCTTTGATTTCCTCTTGCTCTGCCAGCTGATTTTCTCTAATGAGTGATAAGCACTTCCTCTAAAATCTTTAACCCGGGAAGGGTTCATCAGTAATATAATCTGGCCATTATTATTATCTGGCTGTGCTGACAATAGCAAGTGCAACAACATCCAAAGAAACATATTTTTGTGTCTTCTCTAACTGCATTTAGGGTCATTCGATACAATGGGGATAGAGGCCTTCTGGGGCTTTTTTGTTTTTATTAGAAAAAAAAGACAACAAACCACCACAGCATTTTCCTCAACACATTTTTCTTAATGTGAAAAGCGGTTAGATTAACAGTACTGAGCAAAAATCTTTTTTTCACTGAACGCGAGCAGCTTAGCGCGACAAAATACTATACAAATCATTATAATCAGTGATTGGATGCAGCACTGCGTGACACGACAAATCCCAACAGTAACTGCTGCATCTTTCTTTTCATGACATGTTGACAGAAATGATTTGCGATGGTCTGGTGTAGATAGATTTAGCTTTGCAGGTAGGTCTATTTGAGCATCTTGGAGATGTTGTCATATTTTTTACGGACTTCTATGCTGTCTCAGCTTGTTCTGTTTCTTCATGTCATTCATGGCAAAATGTTTAGAAATGTGAACCTATATTTCCTGCTACAGCAAAAAGATAGAAACTACTGACTTAAAACAATTTTAGATGGTGAAAATACTAGTGGCCTAAGACTTTTGCACAGTGCAGTACAGACTCAACTCTGAAAATGTCTTTCTAGGAAAAACTCCTCTGGAAAGCATCTGGTAGGACCTTTTATTGAACATACTGTACCTTGATTTCCTCGCAGCCTAATTTTTATTGATATAAAGGCAAAACATTGTGTCTCCAGGCTAAAGACTGTAGCCCCTGTGGGCTTTTGCCTTAGGCTCTGGTGTATTTTAACATCATCTTTTTTTCTTCTTCTTATAATCAAACTCCCTCTGCCATTTCTTTCATAAAAAAATGTAATAAACGAATAATTCACTTTGTTTATTACATGTTATTGATTATGAATATTGGGGCACTGAAGTTATAAAGGGGCATAATTTGAACTATTTTGTTTTATAAATTAAATATTAAATGGTAATATTAGTTAATATTTTAATAATATTAATGCAGTTAATAAACGGTTTACTTAGGTATCAGGTAATATATAAATATATCTGCTTTTATCTATAGGGTGCAACTAATTTTAAGGAAAGGACTATATTCTACTATAAGCATTAGAACCTGGCAGTGATTTGGCGACTTAAACTGTGTCAACGGGGGGAAAAGCACTGATTTGCATGCAAGCCTCGCCTCTCTTCGCGCATTCGGCACCCGAATACAGGCAGAAATGCAGAAGCTAAGCGCGTGGTGATTGTGCACAGCGTGCACACTTTGTTTGCTTTCAAATACAGGATCAAACAGGGCCATGCCGCACAAGGTTAGACTGTTACAGGACAAATATACAGTATATGTCTCTCTTTCTCTCCCTCTCTCTCATACACACACACGCTCTCCTCACGTTTCCGCTCTCGCTTTCCAACGTGCTGCTTTGACGCCCAGATGTCTCTCTGGTGCCCGGCTCCTTACACACAGTTACACGCTGCATACTAATAAACTTCAGCCTGAACTGGATGAACGAGACATACAAATGTCGTTTCATCTCTGTCGCACGCTGGTTCTCCTTCATGCAACATGTTGCGAGGTCTTTTCCCTCCCGTCTTTGCGCATTTAAAGGACATTACGCACCGCCAAAACGATGTCATTTAACGCCACCGCTTCTTTAAACGTCCACACTGCGTCTTTTATTCTGCTCGGAGCTTGTAGAACGGATTGCTTTTGACGGGAACGTGACGGTATGCTGAAGATGAGTGGACTATGAATGTGGACAAGAGAAAGGACAATTGGGTGAACGGCTTTGAAATCTAAACGCGTACGGGGAAATGTGCATTTATTATGGGTGATCTCTCATATTGACACGTCCAGTGAGTCTGTATGTGTGTGTGAGAGAGAGAGAAAGAGAGAGAGAGAGAGAGTGCGGGTGCTGGTGCGCGCGCGCGCGTATATCCATCGCCTGTAGTCTGTGTTACTGCGCCAGGATGGAGATGACGCAAATGACCCAGCTCCCCAAAAAGTGTTTCAAGACGAACATGGCGGCAACTTAACACAGGACCCAAGATGATGATGATGATGGTGAACAGCAGAGAAGATCGAAGGCAATCCGCCCAGATAGGGAAAGAGCAGCTCGTTCAGCGTCTCGCCTTCCCTTGAGGAGATACGGGAACAGAGGAGGCATGTTGTCACACAGAAAGCGCTTTTTCTCCGGGGAGCCATGCGGAATAGCGGAGATATGACCGCGCGCGGCTTCATCTAGCCCAGAGAGTCGGACACAGCTGCCGGGAGCGCTGTTGAACGGGAGGAAAACATTTCAAATCAATGCATTTTGTGGCAGAGGAGCCGTCGCGGTGGAGTCGGCCAGTGCTGCTCTTTCCTGAAATATGACCAGGGGTGCTTGGACGTGTCGGCAGCAAGATGACGGCTTAAAAATCTGCTTCGCACCCCGAGAGGAGGAAAAGCCATTATTCACCGATTCGGAAAGGGCCCAGAGATGGCGACTGTCCTTAGCCTCTCTTTTGTTTATCACCGTTTTGCTGTCTGATCATCTGTGGTTCTGCGCCGAGGCGAAACTGACGAGGACGCGAGACAAACGGCTGGAGCACACGAACCATATACTTTCATCCAGCCATCAGAGAGAGCAGAGTCTTATTTTTATAGGCAATTCTACCAAACCTCTGTGGAGACTTGAAACTTGTCATCCTGACAGCCTCTCCAAAAACTGCTTGACTTTTGACGAGGCGGAAGCCGTGTGCTCGGGCCTCTCCGAGTGGAACCTGAGCGATTTCTATCTTTCTTTTTGTAACTCCTACTCGCTTTTGGATTTGTTTTACGGGTTTACGAGTCCGGACAATTTGACCTGTAGCCTGGACATGGCTGATGCGTCGGGATGCAGCCAGTGCGTCCAGGCTTACCAACGCTACGACCGACGAGCTCAGGAGAAATACCGAGAGTTTGAGCTTTTGGTTCAGAAATATGAAACGGATGTATATTCGGTGCGGACGTGTATGGAAGAGTGCACGGTAGGCGTACGCTGCCTTTCCCTATGGTGTTGCTTTGTTTGTTGACGGCTTCTAACAGAAGCTCGTCATGTATGCTGTCACATTTCTTTCACGTTAAGCATATGAAAAAAAGAGCTCTTAACGTGTACGGTCCGCTGTTTTGTCATCTGCGCGCGAGAACGCGCGCTGATACACGGTGCGCGCGCACTTGTGGATTAACGGGAGGTGGATTTTTTATTTAGATTTTTTATTGGGGCACAAAAGGAGCTTATTGGAACGTCCAGCAGTATGTCTTTACTGTGTAGTGTGTTCAGGTGATTGCTAAATATTATGCAAATCCACTAAAGCCTACCAATGGATAATCCATGACACAAATAAGAAATAATGGGCAATGTACACAAAAATGCAGCTAGCAGAAAACATTTTAACTAAAATCGAAACTCCCAGCTTAGCTAGACATTTCAAATTTTTTTTTTTTTATAAATATACAATATTAAAAAAGTAAGATATTGTGGGTAATTAAATTTTTAATCATATATATTTAAAAATTCTCAAATGGGAATGCTATTTTGCTAGTTATTATGAGTGTGCTTATATCAAACAGGCAAATGTGGGAATACCTTGGTACAGTATCAGATGGTAATTCAGTGGTGTCTTTATATATAGTGACATCACTATATAATGAAAGATTTATTTATTTGCCTTGGCGTGTCATGCAAATACCAAGGTAATGTTGTGCTTATTTTTGGTATGTTTAAGTGCAAGCATTTTGTGTGATGTTTTCTGCTAACTCAAAGTGGGGGTTGGTTTCTGGCACTTTTCAGCTAGCCAGGCGAACGAACTAGCTTAAACCATTTAAGGCTTGTTTAAGGTGTGTTTTTATCCACAGGGGTCCCTCTCAAAGATGGTAATTACCTCAGTATGGAAGGATGAAGCTGAGGGCATGTCCTCTCATTTGAAACAGTCTGAGATTTATGGTGCTTGGTGTCTTGCAATCTAGGAAGAGATAAGAAAACACAAAGATTGTGTGTGTGTGAGAGAGGTGGCGCAGTGCTTTATGGAATTTCAATAACGTTAATAGCGCAGCAGTGATTTTTCTGCGTAATCCCCGGAAGGCTATTCTGTTCCAGTCATTGTTCAGGTTTTTCCTTTTCCTTTTTCAGTCATGCTGATGAATAACGTTGCTGTTGCACACATGTGAAATAGGACTGTTGCTTTTAGCCTGTACCTTAACAGAGCATTCGACTACTGAGCAGATGCAACAGAACAGAACGTCATATGAAACTTGCCATTCCCAAATTATTAAATTCTGGAGTTTGTATTTCCTGTGCTGTGGAATGAGAAAACAAGAGAAAATGTCCTGCCAAACTGACTGCAGGACACTTTGTAAAGTACACTACCCATTACCTACAGCGTTTCTGTGGGTGGGCAGCAGATTGTTGTTTTCTCTTTCTCTCTCTTGTGTCCTATATGTGTTTTAGTTTTCTTCAGGTTTACATTTGAGGGGATTTGGTCTCTGTCCATGGTGCTGAAACAAGCACAAAATGCATAGCAGTGCTGGCTGAACAAGACACACAATCACACCTGAAAAGGCAGAAAAAACAATCTGTATTTCTATTCATGTTCTAATGTTCTAGTAACAGTCTAAAATATTTAGAAGCTCTATCAATTTTGTTATAGCAACCTATTTTTGATGGTTTAGAACAAGGGAAGCTGTAAGATGTTGTAAATGAAGTCATGCCTTAAGAGTGTTTTTTTTTTGCATACTGAAAAATGAAAATTTGAAAAAGTAATTCTCACGCCATCCAAGATGTAGTTGAGTTTGTTTATTTATCAGAAAAGGTTTGGAGAAATGTAGCATTGCATAACTGCTCACCCATGGAGCCTCTGCAGTGAACAGCTGATAAAAACATCACAATAATTTACAAATAATCCACACAAATCCAGTCCATAAATTAACGTCTTGTAAAGTAAAAAACTGCATATTTGCAATAATATTTTTAGCATTGTATCTTTTTTTACTTGAAGCCAAAAAGTTGTCTAATCTGGATCATTTATTTTTAATTTATTTAAAAAATGAAAAATGGAGCATTAATATGGAATACACATCCCGCCATAAACTATTTACACTTCAGATGGTACACAAATCCAAGGCATAATCCATATTAATCCATAGATTGTTTAGACCCTTTTTAAAATTACTCTTCCGTTTCCCAGTCCAAATTCCAAAAGCCTGTAGACAACCTAAGGCAGAAAAGCAACTATCTGGAAGAAATAAATTCATAATCCTCCATCTGTCTAAATGTGTGCGTATGCATGTGTGTGAGGGAGTTAAGGAAATACATGGAAATGAAGAGAGAGATTTGTTTTGTTACTTCCCTAGTTTCAGCCTCAGGCGGCATGGGCCGCCCACAGTCCTTTCACTGACCATCTGATGCATGCTGCACACAAAACTGGCAAGCGCTCATCTGATTGGCCAGCTTTAAGCAACATCCATAGTTTTTTTTTTTACAGTCCACCTGCAAAAAAGTTGTGTTTGCAAGGTAACTTTACCATGTTATGTTGTTTTCGTTATGTTCTTAGACAGAAAGTCTATACATGTTTTCAATCTATTATTATAATGCAGTATGTTTTAGATAAACAAAACAATCCCTGACTGTTCACTTTATGTGTCAATCAGTCAGACCCTTTCTCTCTAAGTGGGAGGATCTTGGCTAGATATGCTCCAGTGTGAACCAGATCTTATGCCTTTAGTCAAACATCTGGCTACCTAGACTACTTCTTCCCAGGAGCCCTTAGTAGAGACATGCTTGTTCTTACAAGGCTATTTGTCTGTTAGAATGACTCTGATTGACTGATGTTGATTGACATCTGCTGGTGGATGTGAAAGGGGCCCAGGTGTCTTCCTTTGAACATGACCAGGTTTTTTGTCCGAGGGTCGGTTTAGAATCAGCCCTGGAAGATACTTGAATTCATTAACCCTATAAAACCTGGAATATGAAATAATTATCACATTTTTTCTCCCTCTCATTTATTGGAGATCTAAAGAATGCATTTTTGTGTTTTTGCTGACTCTTGTATTTGGGGGCACTTCAATTTTATACAGAGACCCAAACTGAGCAAAAATTTGCAATTTGGTGCAGTTGCTGCCAAAAAGTACATTTTGGGATTGTATTTTAAATTTGCATTTGCATAAGAAAGTTACAAAATGCATGTGAAATAATATGTATTAGCAATACATTGTGCAATACAATTCAATGATGGCTAAAGGAATACCTATCCCTCAAATTCATATTTTATACTCACATTTGAGTATACAAATCTGAAAATGATGTTTGTGTAATCAAATTAACAATTAGCTGTTTGGATATTCAGCAGGCCTGATAGTGTTTTGTGTATCAAGTATTACACGGTGGGCTTTGTAGAGTAATTTCTGCATGGAACAGAAACTTATTGAAGAAGCATATATTGAAAACCCTTTCACTGTTTAACAAGGATGCATTTGTAATCAACATACTAAATACTTTAGTGATAATTGGCCCACAGAGAGTGACCGAAATTGATACCTTGTTGTTTTGTTGGTGTTTTGGCATTGTAAGCTTTATGTGAAGCACAACTCCTCTCCTTTTGTCCTCCTCCTTTTATCATCTAATCAGTGAGTGGAATGCAGACTGTAGAAAGTGTTGGAAGAATCATGACGTCCTAATGAAATAAAAATCTGAATCTGGGGATTTGGCAGCCTTTTAACACAATCTAAATTGCAAATCTATTCTTATGTTCGTATGACCTTTGCACAAGCACTGCTCTTTGTGTTTGAATTGTGGAACGTCCGTTTAATGACCCCTGCGCTTCTTGAAGTGAAATTATATTTCGGGAAAAACAATCATATCTCTCTTTGTCTCTTTTTTTCCCCTTTTTGAAACCGTTTTTTTTCCTCTTCGGCTCCCTCTCCCTGTGTGTTTGCTCGCCTCCTCACCTTCGTGGCCTGCACATTGTTGCACACAAGTGGGGAGATAATGACATTTTTGGCGAGAGACTGCCCTCTTGACAGCACGACAGTGTGAGTTTGTAAGGGCGTTTTATTCACTACCTAAGCCATGGCGACTGCAGAGGGAGCAGAATCCGGCCCTCTGCATCCTCTTCCCCAGGGCATTAAATATGTATGGGACTAAAGAGGCATGGACCTGCCGGATCTCTGTTTGCAAGGAAAATTAATGAGACGGAAAGACAGCGATTTCCACCGTGCTGCCCCGCGTTCGCATCCGGGAACAGGCACTTTCGGTGCTGAATATCAGTGATGATTAACATACAGAGGGCGGGTTCGCACCTTGTCGAGATCCATCATAGAAACATGAAGAGATCTTGAAGGTGAAGTGTGCCATTTCTGTGGCGCTTGCAGCACTGAGTGGTGAAATCGTGATTGTTTTCAAGCGTGGTTTTGTGAACACTCACCCTTCACCTTCCACAATTAGCTATATAGTCCCACTTAGAGTTCATGGCCAATTTTGCATTGTAAAGATGAAAACATAGTGAGGTTTTGATCATGTCCGAGCTATTTACATTTTAGCGATTCAACTTACTCACAGTTGAATCTATTTATTAATGTTATAAAGTTACAAAAATTGTGAGATTTACTTTGAAACAGATTTCAGTTAACACAGGAGCTTGGTATTGCTTAGTATAAAAACATGAAACATTTATCTACATGTACAATTTTATCTTTACACATTAATAAGATTAGGCAGGGCATCTGAGTTTTTCCTGTGTGTGGTTGTACATTTTTCCTGCAAGATTTGAGATAAATTTTAGTGTGAAAGTTACTGCTGAATCGTGATTCGATTCCTTGTTCATTGTAATTACATGCGGAAAAGTCTTCAGGATGTCTCTTTTTATGTTTCACAGAAGAACAAAAGCTCTGGAAGGAAATAAGGATGATAACAAGAATTTTCTCTATTCCTATAAACATAAGCGGTTCATCCGCAATCCACATGAGAAATCTCCACTCTACTGTACAGGCACATTCAAGCATTATTACTATTATGGAAATGTTTCTTAACCTCACCTACCCATACACCAACTCGCCCACCCACGCTAGATGAACCCGAAGTAGAGAAAGAAACTGGCAAGTGTGAGTGTTGACTCTCCTCAGGTAGAGAATAATCTAGCCGCGGGGATCGTCCACCTGCATCTAGGCACGGAAACCAAGCACATGGCCATAAACACACAGTAACCAGATCTTTCATTTAGCCCTGCCACTGCCAGAGCAGCAGGTACCTCCTTAATCCTTTCCAACTAGTTCGGTCTCCAAATCGTTGAAATCAATGCTTCCTGCTCGAGTCCTCTTTAACCTTTCCTGGAAGGGCAGATGGTGAAAGGAGAGCTGGCGGACGAGGCTTCTTTGGCTTACAGGCTCATATGCCACTCTGTGTCCCTGGAGTTGGCTTATCGTCCTCAGCCCTGGGGCCTTTTTGACATGGCACAGAGGCTCAGCGGAAAGCCAGAGGACAAAGCCAAGGATCACGATCCTATTCTACTGCCGCCGCATGGGCCAGAGATGCGCTCGTGGCCTGTAGGGCACTCGTGTGATCGTTGTTTTCCCTTGTCTGAAACACTTGTAAAACCACAAGCAATTACTGTCAGCTCTGTGCACACATGGGCGTATTTACTGATGTGTTGTGAATTCCCATTTAGAGACGAGACAGATATGAAATGGAAGATAAATGAAGTTGCATGTGGGAAGTGTCTTTCTCTGTTGGAGCGAATGGTCATAAAGTGAAGGCATTCGCTCTTGTATCATAATGAGGAGCTCAATGAGGAAACAAGTTAAAATGTGTGCGAACCGTGAAGATGTTAAACCTGTGCTTCTAAACCTTTTTGATCACAAGACAACAGTCAAAGTCCTGAAACTTTATTTACAAAAATGTAATTATAATATTATACAGGAGTGGTAGTATTCAAACAATGAAAGAAAATCATTATAAACAACTAATTAAATTCCAAAAATATTCTCTTAATTAAAGAAAAATATATTTGTGTTTTCCTATCATTTGTGATTTATAGGAAGTTTTTCTTTTAAGAATATTTTTTTTTCAAAATTAACTTTCATGACTAGAAATTACACTTTTTAAGAGAATAAATTAATGTGGTTTTCATACTTGTTTAAGTGTGGAACGCTGCTGTTTAAGCAAAAACAATCCTGCAAAGTTGCAATGCTGAAAGTTCAGTGCAAACTGAGATATTGTCATTTAAAATCATGGCAGTTGAATGCCTACAGTTGTGGCATTTGTATGACATATGTAGACACCCCATAGGACTGATTCAGGCATGTAGATCCAGCCGCCATCTTGGAATGGTGAACTTGGTGTCATTCACATTACTGAAGGTTTGTACAGAGGCGTTGAGCTGTTCTGTGTGGGATCGTGGCATCTTTTGAATATTCAGTGATTACTTTGGAAAATGACGTCAAGTCATGTCATGAAATATAGGAGTGCACAAAAAAATCTATTTATTTGAATCTTGATTTTGTCTTCTAATGCTTTTAATGGATTCACAAGTTTCTTTAGAAGTCAATGTTCTAAAGCAGCAGTTCTTGCACACTGAATCCGAGATTTTCATATGCGTTTATACATTTTTTTTCATATTTGTAATCCTTTACTTAATTAATTAATAATTGATCCTTATCTCAATGCTTGCTAGGGATGAAAAAATGCAGAAACTCAAACCTGATCTATATTTATTTATGATGGACGAAAGTTCGAAAGTTTCTGAGGCAGTGTGCAAACATGAATGACACAACATCTGGTCGTATTTATTGTTTAATGTGGGGACATTTCAGACAAAAATTTGGAACTCTGTGTGCAATGAGCTTTATTCTTGTTCATCATGCTCCTGATCTGCACACATTCTACTCTGCATCTCTCTCTTTTTCTTTCTTTCTTATTCAGATCATCAGCTGGTCAGGGAACTGTGTTCCAATTATACACTTCCAATTATATGTATAGACAGACAGATATTTTTCACATATTTATAAGAAGCATTAAACGTGGACACGATTGGATTGCCATGGTAATGAGTAATACTTGCTGGCAAACACTACTTGGGGTGTAAATGTCAGTTTACATCTAGATTTTTAGCTTGTTTACAAGCTGGTTTTGTCTTTTTTAATGATTTTAAGATATCTTGTGGTCTCCTTTGATGCATTTCGTCTATTTTTCATACTACCACTTTGAACACACTCTCACCTTAATTTTGGGTTTGCAGAAGAGTATGAATTTTTTCAATATATCTGCTGCTACTTGAAGTGTATGGATTTTGTGTGAATTTAGGAGGTTGGCTCAGCGCTGTCACTGTAATGAACTGGATCCATAGTAGATTACTGCCAAAAATGTAGGGCTTAATATTAAGGATGGCCTGCTGGCCCAGGACCAGTGTGAAAGTTTCGGACTGATGGACATAACTTGTCCTATTTGGCCAAGTCCTATAGTGATTATGTGCAGTAAACTCAGTAACTTAAAGTAGCAACAGATCTTTTCTTCTATATTCTAATGTACATTTAAGTACAACTGAATAATGAAAAAGACAAAAAAAAAATGTTGGGTGGGGTTTTTGTTAATTTGACAATAAGATGAATGACATGCATTTAGAAAACAGATATAAGTTCCATTTATATCTTTAAACATTTGGTTTTCTGTGACACTTTCAATAAAATAAATGTTATTGCTGTGTAATTTTTAGCTGCAAACTCTGTTCGTAAAGAAACCATCAAATTTGATAGAAAATTCTGTTTTATGAAATACATGTAAATTAAACAGTAAATATGAGACAAAAAAGTACATTTACAATAAGACATATCACATTTAAAAATGCAAATATAAGTTTTAATTTCATTATAATTTCCAGTGATTATCATCATCTTGACTACAGCGCTATATAAATAAAAGTGTCTCGACTTGACTTGAATAATACATTTATGTTTGAGCCAGTTAACATGTTGACAGGAAAACCAAAGAAATTTGAAATGCTAGCAATGAGAAAAGATCCTCACTGTGGAACAAATTTGATAAATATCCGATAAATTGTGCATTTGTGTTATATTTCAGCAACACTCCTTCATTTGTTTTATAAACCCCTGTTTTTTCTTTCCCCACTGAAGGAAGTCACATGTACGATCTGTGATTGGCTGTCTATGATGTAACACTGCAACAGAACACATCAATATGACACACAGAGGCACACACACGTCTTGCCCCACACACATTAAAGCAAACAAGCAGTAATTGTGTATCTCTGGAGTGCTGTTTCCTGCAGGTCCAGGCCTGGCCCTTTCTTCCGGTCTAATTCAATTTGTGACCTCCTGATTCTCTCTGCTGTACTTGATGTTAAAGGAGGGGACCGTCTCTCTGTGTGCTTTCACGTGCCTCATCCACTGCTGGAGAGGAAGTCTTCTGCTACACTTTCTCTAGGAGAGACGATTTAGTCTCAGAGATTCCCTCTAATACACACATACCAAAGGAATCTTTCTTTTCCTATCTATCCTTTACTGTCCGTCGCAGATCTGGATGTCGGATTGGCTCTGTATTTCTATTACAGTGAGTGTCCACACAGGCCCAGACAGACTCCCTGAGCTCCCTCAGGACTGCCTCTAGAACATGGCAGTTAAGACAAGCCTTTCTTCCGTCTGTCTTCCCAAGTCTCTCTTCTTCTCCTGAGTGAAGTATGGCCACATGCTCTTCCAGAGATCTGTTTTACTGAACTAATCCTTCCTGCAGGCTACATTCTGTTAGAGGACATGTACAAAACCTTCTGAAATCAAAAAATCTGTACTATTAAATACCGTATAGTTCAGGTTGAATTACAATGTTAACGTTATTAATAAGCAGGGCAACTGTAGATATTATTACATGTTTGAATGACGCAAGAACTTGGAAGCAGATACAGCTGTAAGATGCAGATATATTCGAGGAAGAAAATTCTGAAACTTTTCAATAATGTTATTATTCACAACAAAATACACTACTGTTCAAGCATTTAGGGTTTGTAAGTTATATTTGATGTTTTAAAAAAAAGTGTTGTTTTCACAAAGGCAGCATTTATTTAATGAAAATACAGTCAAACAGTGAACATTGTGAAATATTATCTCTAAATATTATAACTGGATCTAGCATACAATTTGAAATGTAATATGAAAAATGGCAATATATTTCTGTATTTAAATTGACATTTTCCCATACATATGTCACATGGTCCTTCAGAAATTCTAATATAATGATTTGCTTTTTTAAAACGACATTTATTTAAAACAGTTATATTTTTGTAACATTATGTATTTACTGTCACTTTTTAGTGCATTTAAAAAAGTTAATAAAAAGAAACAACAATAATAATCGTACCCACTAAGTATAGAAAACCACTATGCAAAAATGCGTAAACGTTTAACGTTCTCTTTACACTTTGAAAGCAAAATGTATTATTTATTATTTTTAATACTAATTGTGCAAAATTACTTCAGATCAGAATCAGAATTTGCAGATGTTTCATTTTATGAGACAATATGAAGTAATGTAAGTTGAATATCTTCCTGCCGGTTTCTAGAAATAAACATACAACCCAGTCCGGCCTGTTAGCCCATTGACGACAGATAAGCCATGCACTCTTGCAAATTGTAATCATGATATTCTATTTATAGCTCTGTAGGTGTTTTACCTGCAGCTAATGTGAATGCTTGAGAGCCTAAAATGCAAGAACCCAATAATTTTGGTCCAGCTTTAAAAGATGTGACACAGGTGTCAACTTGAATCGCTAAAGTGTCTTTTTAGCATTTGGGTAGTCTACTAATAGTCCCTGATGAATCTGTAGTCACAGGCACAAGACTGCAGTCCATAGGGACTAAGGTGACTGTTTAGCTGGAGGTGCTGTGCTGTAGGTAATTAAGAGTAGTGTGTGCTGGTTATTATGAATTTGAATAAAACAGAGCAAGTCATTAAAACTCACTCCTGGGAGGACTATGAGCAAAAGGAACAGTATTTATTTATATGAACCTGATAGGAAGACTTTAGTCAAATCTGACTAAGAGATGTCACCTCTGCCCTTAAATGACCCGAGTCATCCAGAGACCTCAAACACACTTGAGGGTCAGAGCCACTGATGAGGTCACCTCGCCTTCTCTCCCTCTTCATCGCTTCCTGTTGCATCTCTGAAGCTGATGTCTAATTTAATTAGTGTGTTGTTGGTTTTTGGTTGTGCAAACAGCAGAACGGAAGGGAAACTCGATGTCATATGAAATGGCAGTGTTTGTCCCACTCGAGAAACCGCATGAGAAGTCACGACGTCTCTGGTGTTTTCCTTGAGCGTGCAAGGGATTACAGCTTCCAGGAAGAGCTGTTCTGATTTTTATGAGAAGCTTATTGATGAAGACTCTCATTTCATTCCTTCTATAATATGACTCCTTATGATTGCTGAGCTTTGCCTCCCATCCTTTTGATGGACACAGCAATGTTTCGCAACCAAAAAATGGTTGTGCCATTCTTGCGATGCGAGTTGACATCTTAGGTAGTAAGCGATGAAATGTCTCGTGATCTTTTTTTTTATATATATATTTTTTATTCCGTGATAAATAACATAATTGTGATTAAATATAAAAGGATAAATACAAAATTAGTTCATACTATTAAATACTTCCTTTTTGTTGAGGAAAGGTGTTAAAACAGCTGTTTTAGAACTTCTTGACAGCAGACAGATGCCAGAAGTTTATTTATGACAACCTACTGGTGAGGCAGAGTTGCAGCAGATTCTTGCAGTTGAGGGATGTGGAAAGTTAAATTTGTAACTGAATTTGAACCACGGAATATACAAATTTGTTATGTTAAACACACATATTAATACATATTCTTGACTGGAGACTGAATATGTCAGAGCATGAGGCCACACCTTAGTATTATGTTTGAAATCTAGTGGTGGATTTGCATGATATTTACTAAACCTTTTCAAGAATTCATTAGTCATGGCAATAACAAAGTGCTGAATGTGTTGCTCGAACACATACTAACCCCTAACCATAACCTTAACCTTAGTATACCATGAGTAGCCCATGCTGATAATACCGTTTTTCCATATTGAATCTGAACTTATTCTATGAAGTCTGATGTCTTGACAAGTGACTGCCCCTCTAAAAATAGTCTAAAAGACTATTGAATGTCTATTGATCTATTTATTTATATGTTCAAATTCAATATCAAACCAAAGTTACCATCATATGTGTACAACAAAAAAAACATATGCTGGTTTGGTATGTTTAGAACTTGGGATGCGTTGGTTTGAGCTAGTTTATGCTAGTCCTTTTGCTGGTTTATGCTGGTACTTTCCTGGTTTATGTTGGTCCTTTGTGCAGCTTTTATGAACCAATATTTTGTGTGCTCTGTATTTAGATGTTTATTAGAGTGTCTCAACATTAGCATCATGCTAATATCAAACTCTATTGAATTCAATTCTGAGTCAAGTATTTTCATGAAGCTCATATAAACTGATGTTTTCACATTTTCAATGTGCTTCCAGAATGTTCTAAATCAATGACTTATGGCATTACATTTCAGTTAGGATGCTTAGAAGGCAGCTGCTTATGTAGGCTGTTCAGCAGGTTTTGGAACAGAGCCACTAAGCCCTTTTCACACAATCATGTCTTTATGCCACACACAGACACACACAACGTTGTGCGGATTGAATATGAGTGCTGACTTCTGATGTACGGCAAATGCTGCTGCCGTTTTTGCACGCAATTACCCATAATGCAGGTTGCTGACTGGATCATAAGCCCACAGCTGCTGCTTTATACCGTTGTGTTCGCATGCAGCATTTACATACATTCGCCTTTCTGCTTACATAAAATGGCCTCATTACTGTCTGTCTTCAGTGCCAGTTCTGTTCTGCTGTTGCCTCCTGTTGACATTACCAGTAATCATGTCATTTCCTGTTGACGACTCCTCGCACGTGTCATTGGGTGCCAGTCTTTTCTCTGCAGCTCTGAGGCTGGAGATGGTGCTTTATCTTCCCACCATACTCTGCTCATTTGCGGCTGAATTCTGCCGCTGGGCCGGCGAGTCAAACGGATTACGGAGCAGAATGAGATTAAGGAAAACAGCGTGAGAGTGTGACCAGCCATTATAACTATTTCAATGCTAAATGCCTCCTTCTCCAAAGCCAGTGCAGTGAGCTGGAGCGCACAGTTCCTGCCTTTATTGATGTCTAGGCTGACGATGTGTAATGTGCACCGAATTTCTCAATGCCAAAAATGTCTCTTTCATTCAGTCCCACCCTCTCCAGTCGGAATCTGCGGTTTGTTTGCATGGGTGTCCGGATTATCTTCAATTATTGCTTCTATGCATAGAATATCATTTTGTTTTTAAAATGAATATACACTCAAAAGAAATTCTGTCGCTCCAAACCTGCGTACAGTGGTTTGGTTTGTATGTGAATTAGAGTGAATATGTTAGCTGCAGCTGTTTTTGGTGTGTGTGCTCTTTTTCTGCAAATCTATGATCTCAATACCTAAACAATGGCCATTAGGGAACAGGATCTCAGTGGATGCAGTACCGACTGCTGCAGATAGCTGCTGTTGTGCTGTCATTAAAGACACTATCAGCTGCGGGGTGCAGACGGGAATCAGGAGATGCTTTATGGAATACTGTTCCTAATGTAAACACAGCCTTTATTATCCCACAGACACCCACAGATCACTATCATTGTCAGAGAAAATAGAGTCAGCCACAAGAAGACCAAAGGGAACAAAAGAAATGGAAAAGCTTATTGATAGCACATACCCAGCTGGCAGGGGAATGTTCTCATAACTTTCACTAACGTTTAAAAAAAAAATGTATAAATGTCAGGATGAAACCTTCTTAGGGTGTACAGTAGGCATGGTTGAATACGGACGAATACAGGCCTGCACTCACATAGGGTTTCAGCATTCGTACCGGAGCACGCGTACATCATTATGGATAAACAGGAAGAGCGGCGCTCTCGCTGAATGTGATGGAGTTCATCGCTCTGTTTTACTTTGGTCCGTGGTGGTCTAGAGCCATCTTACAGCCTATTGTTAAACGAACATTGCACCTCTGCCATAGACCGAAGTGACCCTTTCCCCGCTATGTTGGTATTGGAGCGTTGCAAAAATGTGATGTCGCGTGTCCTGTTCCGTGCTCCAGCACGCGACCCGCGCCCGCATCCAACTGAACCATGCTCTGGCTCACCTCTTCCAGGCGGGCCAGGGATGGCTAAACGATTCACGCCTGAGCACGGCATGGAGCACTCACACTTACAATTCGCTTCATTCGCGCGTACAACAGACGCGAATTCGCCAGGCGGCTGCAGTCTATGCATTGGTGGAGGGGAAAATAGCAAAACATTCGAAATATTGCTGTTATTGTGCCATTAAAAGCAGTTCTAAGAATGTTTCATGCGAGAATGTAGTAGTTTAAAACACAAATCTGCGGTATATTAAAAAAGAGAACGCCTAATTTAAAGTTTGCTTCACTGGTTTCGGAGCCGTGAGCTTCACGTATCCGCCGAGGGCAGCCTCACCGCGGCTTGTAATTCTGACACTTGACGCTGCCTCCTGATGTCTTAAGTGGTTAAACAGGAGGTAAAATTTGTTTGGGGTATATTCTCGCCGCTTAATTCGCTCAATTCGCACCATTCGCGTCACAGGATGTCTATTCGCGTCTTTGCATTGACTTAACATGTAAATCACTCGCGCTTGACGCTTCATTCGCGTCGGGTGTGAACGCACCTTTAGAGTGATGTGCGCGGAGCATTCTTATACATGTTATAAGGACATTCCATAAATATTACTTAAATAATGTTTTGTTTGGTGCTTTTACAACCTCGAGGCAACTTTTTACATACTCAGGTTGTTCTCATGATGTAATTTTTACCTCAGTGTTCTAAGAAATGTTTGTAACCTTAAAAAATAAATGTCCATTAACATTATATCTTGAGTGAAAAAAAAGTAAATCACTGTAAGAAATGTTTTTTGTAACCTTTAAATGTTACAACGATGATGAGACCCACAAATTACAACATTTTAATAACATTTTAAAACAATATACCATACAATAACAATATTCCCAATATCCCATAATGATTTTCTAGGCTTTCTAACCTTTGTTAATTGTAGTTGCTAATGAGTTATTAAAGTCTGCATTGATTCGATATTGGCTCCATTTACTAATTTTATTTATTTTTTTGTCTTTGTCTGTAAGTGTCGTAATCTTTTTGTCAAAATCTTTAATCAGAACATCCATAAACTGTCAGTCTGCTGTGAGCTAGATATGGTGAGGAGATTTGCTAAGATCAAAACCATATTTTTTTCTCATTCAGTATTGTTTCACTTGTTGTAACTTCACTATTGTTTCATAATAGTGAAGTGACATTTTTACAACTTTCCTGAAATCTTAAAAGGAGCTTAAAGCTACTCTAGCAATTTTTTGCCAACTTCCTCCATTTAGCTGCACAGCCTCCCTATAAATCATCTGTCTAAATGTTATGGCCATGATGTTTTGTGAGTGACAAATGTTTTGAGGGCTTTTAAAGTGTGAAGTGGATTGATATTTCCCTGTCTGCTGTCTTTCACGTCACATTTCTGAAGTTGTGAAGTGCCCATGAGCAAAGACTGCAACATGCAGTATACCGTATAATAGTAAACGGGCTGTTGTTACAGTGATAGTGGTACTTTTATATAGAGTACTGTACCATTGAATGCTTTATATGAAATGCTTAAATTCATGCACAGAATTTTGTAGTAACTAAAGTTGCAAAAGGCCTGCAAATACATGGGATGGATACATGTGTGTGTATTAGTGATGTGAAACGTGATTAATCACATCCAAAATACATGTAAGTCACCTACAAAAGTCACCTATAGTACATTTTTTTTGTTAGTGTATCCTTTTTAGCAGAAATGGGGTTTTTTGATGTCATTGTGCACATTTGGTCATTACAGTACTCCATCCATCGTTGCAAAACATGTCACTGTCACCCTTGCCCAGATGCCCATGAAGAGCATGCAGGCGGACCATGTGTCCCAGTATTCACATGCTGTAAAGTGGTCAACAGTGAGTTTGAGTGCTGGTCTCTCTCACCCTCATGTCCCAGAGGGAACGCAACATGGTGCTAATGGAAGAGAGCTGTCTCAACAAGCCCCCTAGCCTTGTGTTTCTCAATTCCTACCTCTTTTCCTTTCCTCTCTCTTTACAGTAGGGTACGAGAGAGTGTGAAGCATTCAGTGATGATAATTGGCTCAGATTCCCAGCTGGTTTTAGTGGCATTAAATATGAATAGCAGGCTCATGTAGACTTGTTTAGACGAGAGGAGTTATGAGCAGAGAAGCGTTTTTTCATGAAGTATCATCAGTGTGAATAAGAGCAGGCTAATGAAACAGGTCTAAATCAGTGATCACTGGAGTGCTATTACACACACACATGTGGCTGATTGTAATCAGCCTACATCAGCCAGGTGACAGAAAAAAAAAATAAACCTTGTCATGTCGCTTGTGTGTGGGTCAAAAAGTTGCATTTAAACACACTGCAAAGCCTACAGCAGTTGGCCAACTTGCAAATAATAGTAAGCTGCTGTGTCTTTCACAGTCCAACTCACAGCAAGATAGGGAACTGTGGATATTTTTGTGACATTATTCGCTCTTTTACCTCATTTGCAAAATTACACTCAGAAATGATTAATTGGATGAAGTCAATTTATCTGTAGGAAGGATTTCCATCCAATAAATATGTGTAGCCCCAACTCATAAAAAAATAAATTAATGTGATAAAATTATTTGAGTTGGTTCAACTCAATTTGATCAAATACAGTTTTAATGAAATTGATACATTTCATGCTTGTTGAATTCAAACTAAAACATTTCAACGAAAAATAAAATAATAGGAAGACATCCTTCTACACTGAAAAAAAAGATATGTTTGATTTACTTAACTTTAGGCATTAGCCAACTTATTATGCATAACATAAAATGGTTTTGATGCATACATGGCATGTCCAAAGTATTTTTATTATTATTAATTTTAAAACACATTTGATTCATGTTAGCAGGTCCTTAAGCACGTTCTACACTTTTCCACAACCGTAACCCCCAAAAACACGAATATACTGTAGAAGAAAGTCTTTTAAATACAAACATAAAAGAGCATTAAATGTTAACAAGTCTCCTAGTTTTATCATCTTATTAAAAATCCCTTTTCATTTCAATATTTAATATCCTTATCCTACCCTGTGCAAAGTATGATGGAAAGGGGAAATCCACTTCCTAGTTACACAAGTAAAATAATTTATATTCTTTCAAAATTAAAATATTGAGTTGAAACAAACCTGTTTCAAATCAGTTTAACACAGTGTCGTTGTTTAAATAGGAAACCAAACATAATTGTGTTAAATGAAAATATAGTTTTTAAGTTTTTTAAATAAACTGAACAGTGTTGTCATTTTTTTTGAGTGTAGTAAATCAAGCTCTTGAGTAGCAAACAGCCCAATAAACAACACAACAATGAGTTTAAATCATTCTTAATGAATTCTCCCAGAGAGAGACCGGCACCTTTCAGACTGAATCCATCTGTTGTATGAGAACTATGTCTGCTCAAACTAGGGCGAAACACTGCGAGAGCTCAGCTAACATATTTCAGCCTTTTTGAGGAGCGCCACTTTTAAACCACGACCTGTTTGCATGCAGTGTCTCTGTAATCCTGCCCGTTGCTCTGTTTGTGAGGTTATGAAAAGCCTTACTGTCTGTTCTTTCAGTACAGGTTGAGTAACATGATGCATAGAGGCTGTTATGGAAACCCATCTTCTTGTTTCTTTGTGGAGTCCAGGAAAAATGGGTCTCTGGTACAGTATCAGTGCATATGTGTGACTGAATACAGAGCAAATGCATATATATTACATAACACAACATCTTAAGGCCAGGACACATCAAGCCAACCAACTAGAGGCAACGAAAGCCGATGGTGTTTACCCTCACATCGGTAGCGCCGGACAAAAAATCTGCGCTCAATCGCACAGCACAGACTACATCTGACTAAAGGAAAAGGAAAGTATATGTGGCCAGTTATGGTTTCCCTTACTAGGAATTTGTGCTCTGCGTTTAAGGTGTCTTCTTTTTGTGCCGTCTTCATTTATGTACTCGTTTTTTCACTATTGTTTTAAATCTTTTACACTGATTGATTTGCAAAACTAGGCATCCAATCAGAGTTCTCACTTTTCCCGACGCTGATTTAACTTGCTGAACAGCCGTCTGTTGGCTTGGTATGTCTCCACCTTTAGGCCTTTGAAACACAGATCCACTGCTTGAAGTTACGTCTTCTGTTCCATCGCCTCCCCGTTGAAAATTATAAAAACTTGAGAGGAGTGTTCCTTGTCACAGTGCACCAGGACTTGTGGATTCTGGCTTGTCTCATCATTCACTGATGAGTACTGCACCATATTAGTGCCAACCCTAAAAGAATAAAAATCAGATGACATGCATTAGATAAAATAATATTACAAATGAGCAAATTTAAATAGTTTAAAGTGATAGTTCAGCCAAAAATAAAAATTATTTATTTATTTTTTCCAAAATAACTTCTTGGAACGATCTGTTTCAGCATAGTGCGTCCCTTAAAAAAGGTATACACCTAAGGTCCCTTGGGTCATTTTTAACCCCAAATGACCAGATTGTTAGTTTATTTTTAGGTATGAACACATTTAGTACAACACATTTAAAAAAAAAACATACAAATCAGTTATAGATTCATAAGATAATGTACTGTAATTAACGGCTATTCTAATATATTCATAATGATTAACCATAAAAATCTAAAAATGTGCGACCCCCTTTAAAACTGATGTTCGTTGTGTGACGTCTATATCATTGCTTTTTTCGATAGTAATATCTTAAAATTTCATATCGAGATTTAGATACGATAACGATATATCATTCAGCCCTAGCAGGCATCACTGTTGACTCATGAACGCTTGAAAGCAGTGAATCATTTTGCGAATCAATTGGTTTAATCGAATTCTTAATAGATTCGAGGCAATGAAAAGCTTGCTTCTCCTGTTATGTCTTTCTTATCTGAGAATTTGAATCTTTTTAGACTTTTCTAGCACAAAATTTACAGATTTTGAGTGTTTCTCATTCTCATTCTACATAACTTAAAGTTACTGGACCGAGTCCGACAAGTTAAACAGTCCGTGCGGCGTTTATCATTTGGCGTTTCCCAATGTGATAAATACTAGTGCAACCTTACAAAATGTAGTCAGAACCCTCCGTTAACTTTTAAATAATATCGCAAACAATTTAAACCCAGCGTAATAGACAGTTATTTCAGAAACATACTTGAGTTTAAAATATGCTAAAGTGGGCATATAACATTTCATCACACATTATTAACGTTGGGTTACTGTTATACACCTCTAAACAGTTTCCCTCGTGGCCTAAAGCTGTTAATGTTAACGTCGTTTCCAATCGAGTTTATTCTCCGAAACACCAAAACACCTAATTAACGGAGGTACAACTTCGTTTAAACCATATAAAGTTCAGTTTTTTTTAAAGCATTTAATGCTTCTTTTCATAATAACTATAATGTTGTAAGAGTTATACATATCATAAAGTGATATTACTCACCTCATACTGATGCAGCAGCTTTTCAGTGCGCTTTATATGGCCCCGTTTTGCCTATGTACCGTAGCCCCAAATGAATCCAGCAGAACAGACTAAACAGCCAATGAGGCACTTTAAACACTGCGATCTGCTTTAGAAATAGAGCTTTGGATGGTTCTGGCAGGCAGCTCGTGTCAATGAAGTGAGGTGGTCGGGCTCAGAGCAGGTAGTAATGCAAGCAGACGCCCACATCTCTGGCAGAGGATAGAGAGAGGGCTGCTGCTGCTTCTGCTGGAGGCTTTTGCTGCGCCACATTCTCACAGAAGAAGTCCTGCCAAACACATGACCTCCCCACTCTGCTTGAGACTGCATATGTGTGTGTTTGCATGTCAAAGAGACACCGGGAGCATCATGTAAAGAAAAAGTGAGTCACAGAGCCGGGAGAGGGAGAAAGATAAAAAGGAATATACCACCAATGCTCTGCAGACAAGGACGTATTTCACTGTGGAATGGAGAGAGAAATCATTAGAGGGCAAACCCACTCCACCTGCCTCGTGATGCTTCCTCTATCCATCACCTCAGGCCACAAGTGGCTCTCCATCACCTCTATCTCTCCATCTCTATCTGCTCATCTCTCTTAGCCACAAATCGGCACCCTCCGTCCTATCAGGGACTCTCCCTTCCTCGGTTTCATTTGCTCTGCCGTAATGTCATTAAGGCCCACCTCAATTCAATTTGATGCAATTTAAATGGAAAGCTTTTCAAAAAATGCTGAAATTGGCATTGATAGCCATGCGTTTCAATGCGTAAACTGTCCCTTAGGCATGAAATGGCAGCTTGTGTTGTGCAAAAGCATTTGTTGTTCTTGTAAAACGCTGTCGTCTTGTCGTCTGCGCATTCGGTTGTTCTGCTTCAGTCCAACCCTGTTGGCTCATGCATTATTGACCCGCAATTGAATTTTGATGAGCGCAAACTCCCCGTCCACCTCACGCATTTGGTGCTGCAGCTGATGCACAGCCAGATCAATGTACAGGAGATTGTTCTACAAGTTTGTTTGTGAGGTAGTTCAAGCACACATGTGTACAGATTTATTTCTTTTATCGCTTTCACAGCTGCTTTCTGCCAGTTGTCACAAGGGCTGTATCTTAGTTACTACAAGGATTGGAGCCAGAAGCCCTATTACCCTACTATTGTTTACTCTAGCAGTAGTTTTCTATCCTACTAAATAATTGTAAGCATTTTTTTCATTGTAACAAGTAAATATAATTCAAGTTCAAGGCTACAGTGTTCAAAGGTTTCCAGTGAGTAAGTAGGTTTTTTAAAGAATAAGTACAAATATCATAATATAACAAATATCAGTACACATATTATAACTTCCTAGTTTTTCCCTTTAGATTTTTGTTTTTATGGTTTATTGCAGATACATTACCCTCCAGTTTCACAGACAAGACTTAAGCTATTCCCAGATTAAATTGCATATTTGAGCAGTCTTAGATGAAAATATCTTGCTCTGACATCTTAAAACATGTCAGTGTCATTGTTCTGTGTTAAGATGCACACCTGTAATATTTTCTTATAAGGCATTTTTGTAAAAGTTGCTTAAATATCTTAATTTAACTAATGTCGAGTCCTGGCTTAAACTAAGCCCCGTTTGTGAAACTGTGCCAAAATGTTTTTTTAATTTACAGCTTCGTCAGGTCAACATAGACATTTTTTAAGCTACAACGTATTGAACTTGAAAAGGTTATCCTATGGGCTTTAGCTGGCTTTAAACTCTTTTCTGTAGGGTTCGCATGCACATGAGTGTAGACGAGGGCATGTATGTGGAGTTCTGATACTCAGGGGTTTTTGCTGGAGAAAGAATGTGAAGGTAAGATATGGTAAAGCAGCGGTGACCCCTCACACTCGTTCTCTCTCTCTGTCTTTAATCCTCCCCCCTTTCATGTCCTTTTCTTTCTCTACCGCTGAAAGGATTTGCTCCTTTAAATACCCAGCCCTGCTAAACGCCGGGTCTCTGTGGACTCTTGTGTCAGGAGATACATAGACCTGCTTGGAGACATCAGACCATCGTTCTTTTCCTGTCTTACATAGAATCAGCCATTCGTAAGAGATCCATCATTCATAACTCCAGAACAGAGAGATGGGTTCAAGAGAGGATACTGGCTAAGGAACGGAGGACAGAAATGATGAAGGTAGAATGAGAATTTAAGGGAGGTAATTTTAAGCTGCCTCATCCCGCACTGCCCTCAGGGGAAACGCCCGGGTCTGGCAGAATTGGGCTGCGGAAGAAGAATGGGCCAGATTTTAATAAAGAGGCAGGAACAGGGCAGTGTTTGAATAACTAAGGGTGTCAGTGAAAAGATATTTAAGACCAAAGATCTCCAGTAATGCCTTAGCTCTATTTCAAAACCTAGTGAGCTCCCTACATAGACAGAACTGGAGGTAGGCAGTAACAAATAATAGGAAGCATACAGTAAGTATGCCTTGCAAGATGCCATATTATGGGGAAGCACTGCAAGTATCGTTTAGAGGAAAGGCAGTACCAAGAGCTATTGCAACATCACAGTGAATTAAAAAGATTTTTATTTTTATAAGTTGGTGAACGAAGCGATCAAATATTATGAGTAAAACAATAATGTTTCTTCAAAATGTTTTTTTTGTGTGTGTGTGTGTGTGTGTGTTTGTACCCTATATAGCCTATTTTGAATTTTTAAGCTTATTTGAGTGTTATGGTGCATTAATGCCATGTCATAATTACCGTAATTACTACATGACAACCTGAACATTTTCAGAGCCGGGCACATCCTTGGACTCTGAATTATGTGTTTCTATAGCAACATTAATAACGGCAAAAAGAAACCATTGCGTAATTAATAGACAAATCACATAACTGTCATTATGCAGATGTCTTAAAAGGATAGTCCACCTAAATTGCTGTCATCGTTTCACTTTCATTTCATTCCAAATCTTTACGATTTTGGTTAATCTTCGAAGATATTTTTTATGAAACCCAATAAAAACCATTTCCCACCATTGCAAGTTCAAATAACCTAAAAGAACCCAAACGTTTGTAAAGGCAATGTGAAAATAAATCTACTGTATGTGAACCAAGTGGTTTGATCAAAGTCTTGTGAAAAAATATAATTGCTTGTAAAGAACAGAATTAATTTAGGCTTTTATAAACACGCAAATATAAAGCACATCACATGGTAGTCACAGATGTTTGTGTGTGAACTGAACTTGTGCTTCAACAAACCTTTATTGTTTTGCATCTATATTGTATAATTGTATAACGAAACTGACAATTTTATAAAGCAAACATTTATTTAACTTACTGAATTGAAATGCTTGATTCCAAACTACATCTTTACCTAAGTATTGTTTTATAAATCTATAATAATTGATTATGATTTATATTTTAGAGCTATTGGAACGGATTTAATGGTTAGTTGCATACCAGTATTTTTCACCTGTGTGTGTCACTTTATATTTAACAGAGAAAAGCAGCCTCGGCTGTGGGTAGTGTGTTGATGCAACAAACAAATAAATGGTGATGGATCATTTGAAAACCGCAAACCTATAGGTAAAAAAAATGGTTTCAAAAACAAAGCTGCTCTTCATGTTTCAAGTGTTTTTTTGTTAACTGCTAGAGTTTATACATCACAATGGATAAGATAAGGGCAGTTGTGCATATTGATAAGAACTGAGTAACACTGTGTATCCAGTGGAGTAAAGAGAAGAAAAAGGAGGTTAATATACAGTAGAAGTGTTTGAGTTAGAGGAAGATGGAGTGGGTGTCAGGGTCACCTTCTGTTGCCGAGGACATCAGGTCCAACAGATTCATCAGCAGATTTTCACCCTCTCTGTCTCTCTCTGTCTTACCAAGAATGCAAAAATTCAGTTTTAATTTAACGCATACAGTATGGTGCTGCATGTTGTAAAGCTTGTGAGTATCCCCATATATGTTTCAAGGTCGCAAAATCATGCTATCTCCCAAGGTACCTCAAAAAAATGGAAGCAACTCTGTATCCTTCATTGGAAATTCTTTATTCGGCCTTGGGTTTTCCCATTTGTTGTTTCTAGGCCATGAATCCAACCAATCAACTCTGTTATAATTCACAACATGAATCATAAAAGCATTGGGGTTTTCATTGTGTGACCCTTGCAAAAGCTGGTGGCTTGAAAAAAAATCACAAAATTCAGTGGCCAAAATTTACTTTCAGACAGCCTTTATTGACAATTTCAGTTACATTAAGAATATGGATGACAGCTGATGTCAATACATTGTCTTCCAAACATCTCATGTTAACATCCTATTGATATAAAACACAAGATATGGTAAACAAACCCAAAATCTGCTGAACATCACAAAGTTGACATCTGATTTCAAGCCAACAATGGATTTTGATGGCAATTAAAAATAGATTTTCGTTCAATGTTGGGGTCTGTTGCTCCCTTGGCAGTTTTTTAATGGTGACATGCTCAAAAAAGCCAAAGAGTTTTATGTAGCTGCGAGAATAAAATTTTGTGTGCGCAAAGCAAGTAAAAACAATTACTTTATTTAACAATTCTTTTCCCCCACATGAACTCTAATAATGGCAGAAGATAGCAAATCATGGCAGGAAGAATTGTTGAATAAAGTAGCTATTATTTAAATTATTTTCCCGCACAAACATTATTCTATTAGCTTCATTTTTCTTAACATTTGGAAGAAAAATTAATTGCAATTTAAGAGTTATAATTGCAAAAAGAGTACGTAAACGTAATGTTGAACAAAAACATTGGAAATCTGTGCTATGTCCTCATTTAGATGCTAAATAAAGGTGTGTGTGTTCTGTTGTGTATGACCTCATATGAGTAATCAACATATTAATCAGTCTCTTCTGAGGCAGTGGTGCCTGTTATTAAAACAGCAGAGGACTGCCAATGTCAGAAATTGTGTGTGTGTGTTTGTACGCTTATGGATAAAATATGTTGTGCTTTGTGGCATTATGCGTAAATACATCTCTATAAATATGCGCATTTGTTCTGTGTGTATTCATGTGAACCTCTTGCCAACAGGTGTGTGTGAGTGTGTATCTGTTGACAGTGGTTGAGTAGGAGTGCAGGGGTGCCTAAGGGGATCAGTCTGTTCTCCGGATGAGGACTGACAGTCAAAGAAAATGAAGAGAGGCAGGCCGTTCACCTAGACATTACCCTCCGCTGCCCAGGGCTATGAGTGTGTGGGAAGTGAGGGTGTGTGTGTGTGTGTGGATGGTTGTAAGTGTCAGGTTTATAGTTTATTGTTTGTTGAGGTTCCCATTAGCTGTTGCCTAGCGACTACTATTCGACTGCCCCGTGCATCTGCATGAGGAGTGTCTTTGGGGATCTCTCAATGCATCTGTGTGTGTGTTTGGCATGTGGCAGAATAATACAATGGTGTGCAAAATGTTGGAGGTGTATGCTAAATTTTTCAAGTTGGTTACAGCAGCAAATGAGTAATTAGGAGTGTGTTTTCTACTTGTAGTTTGGATCTCTTGTTTTTTTTTGGGCTGGACTTTATTATTATTTTGACATTGAACTTAGGATATGGTCACAACTTGACCAGATGGATTTTTTGACATATTTACTGTAGCTTTAAGAGCTTATGAAATGTGTAAGTCTCAAAACAGTGTCAAAAATGTGTAAGTGTCAAAACATTTTGTGACCTTGCATCTTATTTTTAGATCACTTTGATGTCTTTAATCTGTGTTGCATTCATATGTCAGTCAAACCGCAACAGAGTTTATGTAAAAGTTAACCTAAACCCTTTGAAAGTGGGTCTTGGTCTGCTCATTTGCTGTGCACCAAGGTTATATTTCTTCACTATTAATTCTAAAAATATAGCATTCATTGTGCAAGATGTTGAAAAACATGTAGCATAGTGGCCAATGGTGGCCATCTGATTTATATTCTAAGTACTCTAAAGTTATACAGTAGATTTGTGTGAATTATTGAAGTGGATAGATCATCCAAAAATAAAAATTTTAATCTAGAAAACACTCACCCTAATGTCATTCCAAACTCGTAAGAGATCTTCGTAAGAATCTTTGGAACAAGATATTTTTTATGTGTGTCAAAAATTTGAAAAAGAAGACATTTTTAAGTAAAGTTATTTTAGTTTTCTTTGCGGAAAAAAAAAGAGAAAAAAGTAGCATATTTTCGTAGCCATTCGTATTCTCATTGAAGCACAAATGATACATGGAATATTTGAATGATGTGTTTACTACCCTTCTGGGCCTTGAGTCAGTTGTGTTGCGGCCTATGGGAGGGTCAGGAAATTTTGATTCCATCAAAAACATGTTAATTTGTTTTCTGAAGATGAAGAAAGGTCTTACGGGTTTGAAACGACACAAGGTTAAGTAATCACTAAATACATTTTTATTGTTGGGTGAACAATCCTTTTAAGAATATTATTAACTGAAAATATTGTTCTTTGCTGTAGCTTTCATTCGTGTTTGCACATACACAACTGTTCAAAAGTCTGGAGGTTCTTAAACTGTTTAAGAAATCTGTTAATGTATGTCTTTGTTAAGTCTGTATTTGTATAATCACAAATGTTAAAATATGAAACATTATAAAAAATGTTGTATAATGTAAGTTATTTCTGTTTGCAAAGGTGAATTTTGAGCATCATTACTCCAGTCTTCAATGTCACATAACCTTACAGAAATCATCGTAATAAGATGCAATTTTTTTTATCGATGTACAGTTTTGCAATTTAATATTTCTGTGGCAGTCGTAATGAATATATATTTTTCTAGGATTATTTGATGCATAGAAAGTTCAAAGGAATGGCAAATTTAAATTTTGCACAAATGCACATTACATATTTAATGTAAAATTTGTTAAATTAATCAAGGACTTCACTGATCATTGATCAAAAGTACAAATAGGAAACACACATTGCTGTTTAAGAAAGTTTACGTAAATATACGTGTGTATATATATATATATATTACACATATACTTAATCAACCACTTTTTTATTACTGATGTTGATAATAATACAATATTTAATGTTACTGGCACGTAATGAATCTGTCATTGACAAATAGTGCACCTTAAGTTTTCATTCTGTGCAGTGTAAAATGTAGATGTGTCTTACTACATTGGTTTTTCTTTATTCCTTCAATCCAGGCAAAGATGGAAGAAAGAATGAAAGAGAGAGAGAAAGTGTGGCGTTGCTATAGTAACACACCCCAGGCATATGGCATCGTTTCTGTCCATTGTCCTCTTTTCCTTAACTCTCTCTTTGAGGATCCTCTCATTGTCACCATTATGTGAGGAAGTGAGTGTGTAAGCGTTTGTGTTTATGTGATTGTGTAACCCTCAAAGCTGCTCCTCCTGATGGGCCTTCCCGGTGATGCAGCGGTTTGCTGCTTCTGCACGTGTACAAACGTGGGACGTGCACATACATGTAGGCATTCCTATATGCTTAGCATATGTTTGATCAAGGCATGCACACTCTTTAAGGGTTTAATTATAAGACTAGCAAAAGAGGAATGAAAAGTGTCCATGAAAACACCATAGACATTATTAATGAGCATGGTGCAATCAGAATTATTGAAAAAGTGACGTTTTTAACTTTAAATATTTAATTATCAAATAATTTTTTATTATTTTTATTATTATTAATTTTTAGAAATCAGTTGATGTTGAGGATGTTGGCATGTCCTATAATGTTTATAAATGTGTGTTTTGGAATTTTTTTCCTACTTTTTATATGCAGTATAATTTTAGTTTTAGTGATTTTGTTGTGTTTTGTCAGTTTTTATGTCTATAAAGTTTTAAAGTAAGGGATAATGTACAGGCAGCCGGTAGTTAGTGGCGTGGCGTTTCTGATGCGTGTCAGCTGCGTGGTGTTTTCTGTGTCTTTACACACCAGAACTGTGCCTGACGCGGCGCTGGCGCGTTGCTGCTGCTGTAGATGACATATGGGGAGAGAGTTGTGGAAGGCTATACTTCATGTTAATATAAATATAACATAAATATAAAGCCTACTGAT
>JAUCMT010000160.1:3467624-3481385 GCA_032357475.1 Enteromius thamalakanensis | reverse complement strand
TATGAATTCGGACATACTACTCGCCTCGCATGCTGTTTTTCGCGTACTATATAGTAGGGAAGTAAGCGATTTTGGACAAAGCACTAGTGCTTGAGCAGAAATGCATTGAAACTTCAATTCCACCTCCTCATTAAAACTAATAAAATAACTGTCTTTTGTTTAACAGTTCTGCCTAAATTATTTTGCAAGTCTGTTATAAGTGAATGACATTCAGGGCTACAAGAATATCTTTTTGTATGGAAATAAGCATATGACGTCACTGGAGCACTAATTTGGAAAGTAGGACTCAAACTGTGTACACTGTTCTTTGTAAGCTGTGACATCTTTACTAAAGGTGGGTAAAACTTGTAAAAAAGTCGCACCTCCAACACTTATCGATAAGACTGAGAGTGAGGAAAAAAATAAAAATAAATAAATTCTCACTGATGCCAAATTTCGGTCTTCATGATAATTGAACCACTATTTGTTAGTACTGTCTTCTGATCAACCAGCATGGATTTCCTTTTTAAATTAATTATGAATCCACCAGTATCCATATTTCACAGGTATGTTTTATCTTCACTGTTTTTCCAAAACACAAATTTGTTTGTTTGCACTCTCACACATTGACTTGAAAGGTTATGACGGACATCACAGGCTTGATGAGGCTTACAGATCAGGTCCGCTGGGTGTATTCAGATGAGAAAGTGACACTGACTGCTGACTTCCACTTCTGCTTAGAGGTGATAGTGCGTCAGAAGCTGCCAGCGAGGCCTCTTGCATGAGAGTTATTTATAAAAAGCTGATAATGACTGTTATAACAGCTTCAGGTGTGGCTGAGCACGAGCATCTTGATTTGTGTGAATGAAAATGACATTTTTACCCCTCCTTCTTCTGCGTAGAGAGCTTTCTTTACTGCTCGACAGTTCATTTATTGTTTGTTTCCTATTTTTCCAAGTGGCTGTCAACTTATTGCTCTAGGTTGTGTAACTTCTGACAGGCCGGCTGTCTTTCTCTTTCTTTCAGTCTCCTATGGGACATAGTGTCCAGCGGTGGTTTTTGCATTGTTTGTGCCGTGGGTGACGGACAGGGCTCCACGGGACTTCCCCTGTTTACTGTCTGACAGCGGGGAGTCCCGCAGTCTGCTTTTGTCTGCCCCTCCTCCTACCCTCCGGCCCCATACAGCGCCCCCGTTGGCTGGCCTGGGCACTGGCAGGCCCAAATATAGCAGCAGAAGAGAAGAACGCGACGTGAGTCCCCCCCTCCAGCACCTGCAGCTCAGAGTTATTGACAAGCGCTGCACAGGCCTGTCAATCAGCCTCCAGCACTAGGGGATTGAGTGGCTGAGAAAGACTGTCATTTAGTCAACTGCTCTGGGCATGCACCCTTTCACAATGTGTGCATCCATCCGTGTGTGAACGGGTATATTTCCATACAGTGCTTTTCAAATGGCAAGATGGTTGACTAGTTGTTCAACGATAGGCTTCTTTGTTTTTAGCTGTGTTTTAAGACTCTGCAGGCTTATGTGAGGACATTATATTTTAGTGAATTTCTCAGAGACAGTTTTAAGATGTCCTGTACAGAGCACATTCAGGGCTTTTCAGAGATAATAAATGATTGGATGTTTCATCATGAACACTCCCTCTCTTTGTTCTTCAAAAATGGCTGACATTAATTTAATAAAAGATTAATGGAAATTTGATAACATTTTGTAATTTTCATTTAAATCATCAATCAACATCTGAGGAAAATGTTTCAAATCAAAATATGACTTTGTTATGAAACAGCACATTGATTTCATATGTGGACACAAGGACTAAAAGCATGTTTATTATGCATCTTGGGGGACATAACAAATTAAAATACTATTTTAGTATTCTATGAAATATCATGTATTACTATGAAAATCATGTTGATTATTACTCCCATTATTAAACTTTTTCCCAAAAACACATTCATAGGCAAATTAGATTTTGTGACCATTTTTTATGACCATTTTATACACATTTTGCAGAAAGAAAAATTTTTAAAACTAAAAATGTATTATTTTTTCATGTTTTTAATGCTTTTAAGAATGTAGATATATTAAAAAAACTTTTTTTTTCCTAAAAAACACTTCATTGGTTCTTAAGAGGACAAAAAAAAAAAAAATATGATTTAAAAGGACAGTTCTTACAAAAATAAACATTTTGTTATTACAAAATGACCCTTCTGACCCTAATGCCGTTGCAAACCTATATGACTGCTTTTCTTCTTCAGAGCACAAAACAACAATATAGAACCCCATTGGGTTTCATTGTAAGAACGAAGGACAATTCTACTGATACATTTCTCGAAATGTCTTTTTTGCATTGTACAGTCATGCCGTTTTTAACAACACTGAAAAAAACGTGAAACACTGTCACTTTTGGGATTTATTCAGGATTTATTCATTTTCAAATGAATAATGATTAAAGGAGTAGATTATTTTCTCAGTTCCTTGCATAATATTAAGTGGTAAAAGTGTTTGGAACTATAACTATTAATGTAGACTAAATAATGAGTCACCAAAATATTGTCAACCAAAAATATTCAGCTCAGACAGCAAGAAAATGAATTTTCAGTCAAAGTGATGTTTATTTAGTGCTTCTGGGATGGCACTTTTTCTGTCAGTGTCTATTTTGTGCACAATTTGGTACACATGTTGATGCACTTCACTTCAAGAGTAAGCAATATGTAAAAAATAAAAAATAAAAAAATTAGTCAACACTCTGAGCCTACATCTTTTATTTTATCCAATTACCCGAATTTAATTAATTTACAAACTTCTGGTTTTGGTGTTTTGGTGAAATTTCTGTATAAGTAGTGGCTTTTAGTAAATTTACTTGGTAGCTCACCTGGTACAGCATTGCACTTGTGATGGAGCACACTCGGGTGTAAGTCCTGTTAAACATGCATCACCAGACTCGGCAGAAGAGCCCAGAGCCTTGTAGAAGGAAACTAAAATGGCATGTTTTCTACAGCAAATGCCTTTTTATCTTAAGTGTTTCTTTTGTTCACAATATTGGTTAAGTTTAGGGTGCAGGGTTTAGTGAACATTGCCAGATACACATTCATTTTTTAATGGACATTATGGATCATTTACTTTACATTTCTCTTTAAAACTTCAGCAAAACATACAAGAATCAATGTCATGCCATTTTTCTAGCACCATTGCTGCAGTCATTAAAGCTCTTCTTTCGTAACAAATTATCCTCAATCAACTATAAATTTCAAGATAATTACTGAACAAATTATCTGCTGTAAACAATGTTCCCTTATAATCGACAGGTCTCTGTTGTTTTTTTTATTTTATTTATTTTTTTGTGAGAACTATATAGTTTTGTGCAGTGAAGGGTTAGGCATATTTAACATATTTATTTGCTGAATATCTTTGCTATATTCTTGCATTGCACTCTAGCAGTTGATATGAACACATACAGACGAATGTCCTTTGGCTATTGTGTTCACATTGTTTTTCAACATCAAAAATGTAACTTAAAAAAAAAGGATTTCACTTTAATTTTATGACACCTCACAACTTATAGAATATACTGTAAGTAACGTTGCACCTAAATATCTGCTAATATCTTTAATTACAGTGTTACTATTAGTCTATTAGTTGACTAGTAAGGTTAGGGTTAAAATAAGTTGATATGTACTTGCAAAGTTACTTATAGTGAGTAGGACATTTGTTGGCAGATAATCACAATAAAGAGTTAGCAGATACTGATCAGACAGTAATCAGTTAGTAAACTTGTAGTTCCAAAGTTACTTACTGCGAGCAGACTGTTCAAAAGGAACCATTAAAATAAAGTGTTACCTTAAAAGTATGCAGCTGTCATACCAGTATGTGGCATTAAAAAAGTGTTTGATTTTGAGCTAGTGGGCTCAAATTATCCAAAGCTTCCTTAAGACTGACGTACAATCTGACGACCAAACAAATGCAGTTTTTTACGTCTGCTTTTTATAAACATCTGTGTGACTGTGACTCTAGCTCTCTCCCTTTCCATCCTTCTCATTAGATATTGGGCATTGGTTTCATTTTTTCATCACTCCATTTCTGCCTGGTGGGGAACTGATTGGATCAGTGTCGATTCAGCATCATTTGCCTGCTGAACTGAACGTTTTGAATCTAGCTTGATAATTTGGCAGAAATTGTGGCGTGATGAACTTGGCAGTTTCATTGGGCCTCTCTTTGTGATGTCACACAGTGAACACATGCATAATCAGGTGATAATTAATGATCAGGCCTGGTTAATGTGGCAGCCTGAAAACACTGATGCAGATTCAGATGTGTTCCAGGAGCGAGGCACAGGGTGGTGCTGGTCCATCCAGAATGATTACTGATCATCTAAATTAAATTTCCAGTAGTTACTCACATAAATGCATGTCATCATGTTTATGGTGTATATGTGAGCTGTTATGGGTATCGTTCAGGTAATTGAAAATAAAAAGATCCACCCATTTAAAGACTTCTAGCCTTTGCAATCTTATATTCACATCATGTGTACAAAACCACAGTGTAAGTAACCTAAGAAATGAGCAAGTAGACGATTTTTATTGGAGGTCATATTTATAGTAAGAATTACCATTTTGTTCATTTTGAGTATATGATGAATATTTATGGTTTAATGCAACTGTGTGTGTGTGTGTCACATTTACAGTGAAATGTCAGAACTGAACCTGCTCATTACCGGGACAGCACTATATTAGTGTGTGTCATGACCTGTGGGATACGCTTATATTAACAACGGAAGGGTGAAGTCATTCACATTTTGTGGTAAATGGGTGAGCTAGAACATAGACAGACATGGTTATTTCTGCATCATGACTTTGTCATCTACACACTTATAAACAGACACATTAGGCTTTCTGAGGACATGTTCAGGATGTTTGTTTAGAAGAAGGACAAGGGGGGGATAAAGGACATAATATATGGTTTAAAGGACAGACCAACCTCTGAGCTTGGATCATGTGCCTTGAATCATATTATTACCTTGACGTCACTGAATAGCTTTCTTTATTTTGTCAGTCACTGTTGGGATAGAAATGAATGAGAACTGAATCCTACCTTTTGTAAAATTTAAAACGCATTTTTGTTGCAGACATAATCAATATTTAGTGTTAAACATGTTAAGGCCAAATGGGCAGTTGACTTATAAGACGTTCACCTGCAAACATAGTTGTTTTTCAGTACACTAAAACCTTTCCTCAACTGGCATCCATTCAAAACATCTTGTTCATCTTGCCAGTGTAGCAGTGTAGAAGTGTTTTTTTTTTTTGGTTAACCTTGAAGGTTTCCCTCTCTGTCTAAGACTGCCTTCATGGGAAGTTCCAACTGTGGAAAATAGATGGGGGATTTCATATTCCTTTTTGTACTTCCCAAAAACAAAATCTCTGTTTAGTATTTAATAATATTAAGATTTAACCCAATATGATAAACTATTACTCATTTTACTAGCATTTATGTTATGAAATCTAACTGATAAATCCCAGATATTGATGTCACATACAATTCATATTCCAGTCCATGCCACTAATATTTTGTCTTATTTTGGCTTAAAATATTTACAATGAAAAAAAAAAGAAACAGCTTGTTTTAAATGATACATAAATTATATTATATTACAGTGTACGGAAAACAGATGTCCATTTTGAGATTTGATTGCATTAAGATTGGATTGAAATCACCATAAAATCATATTTTAATGGGATATTTCATTGTTTATTACAAACGATTTGTCCATATAGAGCATTAGGATTTTCCTCTTATAATGTTTACACTGATGTAAATGAAAATAACTGCAGGGATCGCAGCAATTAACAATGATGTAGTCTTGTGTTGCCAGACCTTCAGGAATACATGGCAGCTTTAATTGGCCAAGGTCTGCCCATGAGGCTGTTTGACCGACGTGTCAAAAAAACAATCACAGTTTGTTTAATTTCAGTGTCATGTTTCGAGGCGTAGAAATGTTGCCATAATTTAAATGGCACAAACTTTAAATATTTAAATACTTCTAAAAATCCAGCATTTAGTTGATCCTGATAAGCGGTTGTCTTGGTGTCACGAGGCGGAACGTTAAAGAACTTGACATGCATATCTCCTGGAAATCCTGTATCAACCAATCAGATGACGACTTTGAAACTCCTGAAGTGTTTCCATTTTTATGTCATACGTATCACATGTTTAGCAAATGTTCTGTAGGCTTGACGCCTTAGGCTGAGACTAGCAATGATCCAATTATCCAATTAATCGACCCTTCGGAAAAATCCACCCCCTTTAGCTTCTGTTGTCACTTTCGACAAGCCATGCTGCTCTCATGTCAAACGGTTTTATCCTTTCCAGCCCATCCCTGTGAAATCTACTTGGTCCAAAATCCTGCTCCACATAACTGTATATTAAACTTCAAATTTGTTCTGCAGCACCAGCTTGTCGCATCACGTTGGGTTACGACACGGTGCAAGAGGTAAACAAGAACACAAGAGGCACAAAAGAAGGTCTTCATGGAGGTTCTAAATATTCCCAGCCTCACGCAGCCTTTACATAGAACAATGCCAGATGAGCATTTAATATTTCATAAGCTAATTAAAGCTCAGGCTTCAGGGCACTGGAGAACATGTGAGCGTGTGCACTACATTAGAGATATGGTCCAATGTCTCCAAACGCTCCCTGTTAGATGTCCTCATGGGCGTATGCCAATGAAATCCAGCCCTCAAGGAATCATGAAAATACCAAAGGATTATTTCAGTCCTTCCTTAGAAAGAGAGTGTGTACGTAGACATGTCAAGGGTTATTCCTGTCTTTCTCCAAAGGGCGTTCAGAGAGAGATAGAGGCAGACAGACAGAGAGGGAGCGTGAGCGAGAGCATATGTCAGGTGGAGTGCAATCACCGCGGTATTATCATATGAAAGAACTCCCGTCTCTGTGCATGGATCGAGCTGCAGCGGGGTTGTATTAGGTGACTAGGCTTTTATAATCCCCCTGACATATTTTCATGCAGATCTGATGGGCATGAGTGCGTGTGGATTGTGCAGCGGTCACGGGCGCCACGTTTTTCGTCGGACGCTCGCTGAGACCTGACGGGAACCCCCTGATTCACACAGCGGAGATTTTCATAAAGCTGCCTGTAGAAGGAGTGTGTAAATATCACCGTGAATGTAAAGCCCCCCACAGGGAAGAGAGCTATGAACTCAAAGCTGATTGCCAGGTAATCATAGATTTGCACACAATATATTTATATTCACTCGGATGTAAACGAGGCAGGTCGTGACTCAGTGTGTTATTTAACTTGCAGCATTTTGCCAGCAGGAAGATGGGTAACTACAGAAGCTTCTTGCTGAGTTGTTTCGGAGTAAAAATTGATGTTGTCCATAAATAATTTGCCTATTTCATCCTTATTTTGGGCATGATGTGGTACAGCTTCCTCTGATCCACAACATAATAGATGCACAGGCCTGTGAAACTACTCAAATTTGTTGTTTATTTCGTAATTTACTATATATATGTATATATTGTATTATCTACATAAATAGATGTATCCTTTTTTTTTAAATATATAATACGAATGTATAGCTAACTCCATGGAAACTGTTTAAGGGGTTTTTATCCAAAGAGTAGCACTCTTCACAATGCATATAGTTTCAAATGAATCAGAATTCCCGGCACTTTGGGAGTATATTAATGAATCAGTATATACAATTCCACAAAAGAGAAAACCATTGAATTGATTCACTAACACCTAAAATCTTACAGTGTATATATAATGCCATTCGTGTAATGATCATTTGTGATGATCCAATTAACTGTAATGAATTAGATTTACCAGCACTTGCATGAGCATGAGGGCTATTTAGGATGTGCTGATTCACTACAAGCAATCATATAACATCCCATATGAGAGAGGGGACCATTTTGGATGACTCAATTCACCAGAATGAATCAGACTTTACAAAGTTACACATGAGAGAAATTTCTGTGCGCAACTGTAACGTTTACTACAGGCTATGAGACACATTGTCTATCGTCTCAAAAACGCACACTCAGACAAAAGCACTCTCCATGGTTTTTGTGCTTTATGGCGCAATTTAATTGTAATGAAGTAATAAAGCTCTTGTGAGGCAGGAAACATGAGGGATCAAAAAATAAATGTCTAAGATTCCTGAAGCGAGAAAGACTCCAAAACACACACAAACTATGTCCAGAGAACTGGGTGTGCAAATTAATTAATTAAGTCTTGCAGATAAACACAGTCCCGGTGGCTCTTTGGCCTCTTTTATTAATTACTTTTTTTTGCCAATTCCAGAAGTCTGAATCTCTTTTCTCTCGCGCGCTGATAAGGAACAAAGAGAGATGAAAGGAGTGGTGAAAGTGCAGAGCAGGTGTTCACCATGTGACTCAAACATGCATCACATGCAGTAAACAACACGTTCACAACCCTTACAAAATCATCAAGACCTGCAGATGTCAAAATCCATCTGATTTACCAGACAATGTGCAGTACGGAAGCTGATGTAGTCTATAGTGGTTATCTGTTTGGGTTAATGTAGGTGGTAGGTTCAAATCATACAAAGGGTGATTGCACAAACTATCTTCATTGGGCCTTAAGATGGATATTCTCCAACCTAGGCTCATTGGAAATTTGTGCCTCTATATACTGTACATTTCTGCACAACTGAAAAACATAACTGTATATACAAATCACTACTGTTTCCAGTTGTACAATAGAGGCAGTAAAACTCTGACAAAAAAGTGTGATTTACAGGTACAGAGTTTAGAATTACAAAGGCTAAATTACACACAATTGCTTGCAGAATATTATGTGATGACTTAACGATTAAGTTAAGTTTGACGATTTTCAAAGTAGTCACGACAAGGGGTTTCACACGGCATGCCTGAAGAGCTCAGAACAGAATTGTGGCAAGGCACAGATCTGTCCAGAGTTACAAAACAAATTCTGCTGCACTTAAGGTTCCTAAGAGCACAGTGGCCTCCATAATCCTTAATGGAAACGTTTGGAATGACCAGAACCCTTTCTAGATAGAGCTGTCCAGCCAAACTGAGCTATCGAGGGAGAAGAGCCTTGGTGAGAGAGGTAAAGAAGAACCCAAAGATCAGTGTGGCTGAGCTCCAGAGATGCAGTCGGGATATAGAAGAAAGTTGTAGAAAGTCAAACATCACTGCAGCCCTCCATCAGTCTGTGCTTTATGGCAGAGTGGCCCGACGGAAGCCTCTCTTTGTGACTTCTTCTTGAATGGCCCAGCCAGAGCTCTGACTTAAAACCCAAATAAGCATCTCTGGAGAGACCTAAAAATGGCTGTCCACCAACCTTTACCATTCAACCTGACAGAACTGGAGAGGATTTTTAAGGAGGAATGGCAGAGGATCCCCAAATCCAGGTGTGAAAAAGTTGTTGCATCTTTCCCAAAAAGACTCATGGCTTTATTCGAACAAAAGGGTGCTTCTACTAAATACTGAGCAAAGGGTCTGAATACTTAGGACCATTTGATATTTCAGGTTTTCTTTTTTAACCAATCTGCAAAAATGCCAACAATTCTGTGTTTTTCTGTCAATACGGGGTGCTGTGTGTACATTAATGAGGGGAAAAATGAACTTAAATGATTGTAGCAAATGGCTGCAATATAACAAAGAATAAAAAATGTAAGGTGGTCTGAGTACCTTTCATACCCACTGTATATATATATAGTGCTTTGCAAAAGTATTTACACCCCTTAATGGTGCTTTCATTATTTATTTATTATTAAAGACTTAACTGCTGACCAGCCTCTCACACACTGGCACACAATCATACACATCATAACATAAGCCACAGGTGAGTCTGGCGCTCTTGTTTTTGGCTTCTCACCTTTGTGTGTGAGCTGTTATTGTTATCATAGTGTGTCTGCCTCCTCCTGTGTGAGTCGTGTACTGAGCTAATGCTATTTGGCTTTTCAACAAGCTTTTGAATGTGTGCTTATTTTAGAATAGCTCCTAAGTGCTTTGAGATGTTATGGCAATGCAGAAGGCAGGCAGAATATAAAACAATGAGGGATGCTGCTGGTTCTTTTTCCATTTGTTGGCCATTAGCAAATTTCTGTAATATGTACATAATACTGTAAACATTTGATGGGCTTAATGTGAATTTGGAAGTATAACATGCATGCAGTAATGCTACATAGTTTACAGTATGCATACTAAGCAGCAATTAATCTAGTACTTTCAGTTGAAATTGAAAGGAAATGATGGGAGAGAACAAGTTGTTATCTAGACTTACCTCAAGTTTCGGAGCACATAAGCTAACCACTATATACGCAAACACAACCTTTATTGGTCTCAGTTCTTGCACTGCTGATGAATAATAACACAACAGAGTTCAGTGCTGCACAATGGAAGGCCTGGAAACAGAGGCACTCAGGTCTTCATGACTGCTGTAATTAGCTAAAACAGGTTCCTCACACATCATGACTCAAGAATCTTTTTATAGTCTCTGGCCATGGCGCTAATTCATCTCTTCCCACCTGAGCTCTCCTCTGTCTTCCCACTCACTTACTGTACAACACCTTTCATGAGTGTTTTACTGCACACACAGAGAAAAAAATAAATAACCAGTGAAGGAAGGATAAAGATAATATTATTAGATTTTTATTACTAAAGGGTGTTAAGCACAACACATAGCTGAGACTTGAGTCTGAATAATTTCATAAAAGTGTTACTACTATATAAAAAATATATTAAGCATTTGTAAATATTTTTAGTAATGTAACCATCTGAAATCAACGGCAGTACATTCAATACAGACATACTGACATTGTGACATCTGGGCGGACGCAGACTCGGAGTCAGATAAGTTTAGATCCATTTGCAGTTTTATTGGCGAAATCAGGGTCATACAGGCAGTGGTCAGAAACACAAACAAAGGCAGCGGAGACGAGACAAAGGCAGAATAACAGTTCAGGCAAAGGTCGAGGTATCAGGCAATGAATCAGAGAGCAATGTCCAGGCAATGGTTCGAGGGTAACAGGCAGAGAGTCGTAATCCGAATAAACAGTCCTAGGTCGAGAAATAGACAATCCAACAAGGCAAGGGAAAAAGGCTGTGTTTACACGGCAAAACAAAACTTCGCAACTTCCTGTTGCAAAGCGCGCCCTTTTATGGTCCCGTAAACAACCAACACCTGGCGCAGAAATTACACAGAGTTTCACAGAAGGGATCTGAGAGGAAACTAGTACTCCGGGGAAGGTTCCCGCTGATGCCGGTTAGAGGGAGTCATAGAGGCCGTTGTTACAGACATAAGCATTTAGCTTTTTTTTTTTTAACTATATAAAACTGTTCTTAAATTAAAATATGAACTGTAACCTTGTGAAATTATTGGCAACAACTGCGTAGTTACAATCCAGGCAATACAATCAACTCACATTCAACAGTCCAAACAAAGATGTTACTTTATCAATATTCAGCATTTGTTTTAAAATTTTGGTCTAAAGGAAAAGGTCTTAATCATTGAAACTAAATTAAACCAAAAAATTGGCTATAAATAAACTATCGCAAAGTGTTAGTTCAAGTAATGTTGAGTCCAACGAGTTAAAGATGCTCCAGCAGGTTCTTTTTAAGTCAAATTAGGTCAGCGTAATTTTAAGGTAGAATAAAAATAATGCTTTACAGAACTGACATTTACCTCTGGCTTTTCAAAAGTTCTTCTTTACAAAAAGAAGCATTACAGTTTTGTCACAAATAAGTCTATTTTATTTCTCATCCAACCTGTGATAAGTTGCACTAAACAACCGTTTACTGTGTACACCTCATACGAGCTTGTGAAAGTGGCTTGTATTTGTGCGCCAGTACACCAATCGTTAGTTCAAGTTAGCTTCTTGGTATTTGTTTTCTGTGTTTCTCATGCACAAATTACATATTCGCCAATGATTACAAGTAGTGTATAACGTGACAAGATCCTGAGGCCCACTGTTGTGCCATTCATCCATGACCATCGCCTCGTTGCAGCATGATAACGCATGGCCCTATGTTGCAAGGATCTGTGCACAATTCCTTGAAGCTGAAAACATACTGTACATGTGCAGCATACTGTACATGTGCAGTACATGTCACCCATTGAGCATGTTTGGGAAGCTCTGAAAACAACAGTGTGTTCCAGTTCCTGCCAATATCCTGCAACTTCGCACAGCCATTGTAGAGCAATGGACCAACATTCCAGGCCAATCAACAACCTGATCAACTCTATTCGAAAAAGATGTGTTGCACTGCGTAAGCCAAATGGTGGTTACACTAGATACTGACTGGTTTTCGGACCCCCCAACTACAGTAAAACTGCACATTTTAGAGTGGTCTTTTATTGTGGCCAGCCTTAGGCACATCTGTGCAATAATCATGCTGTCTAGTCAGCATCTTGATAATATTATCTCAGCAAAGAAGAAAGGCTCACTAACACAGATTTAGACAGATTTGTGAACAATATTTGAGAGAAATAGGCCTTTTGTGTACATAGAAAAAGTTTGAGTTTAGCTCATGAAAAATGGAAAAGTGTTGCATTTATAATTTTGGTAAGTGTGTGTTTATATACACACCATTTTTTTATCTAATATTGTTTATATAGGTATATATATATATTAGCACAGCTATGACATATTATTGAGCTGTATTTTTTTTTTTTTACCCAAAACTGAAGCTATGTATTTTCCTATTAGATCTATTTTCTTTATCCAACCCCATTTTTACCTAATAATGAGATGTTGTGGGTCAGGTGACTGCATCACGTGACTCCGTCGAATCCCTTGTCCACTGCAGCAGGGCTTCCTGACCTCTGTGAAGGACATTGAGCTCTGTTGCATGTCACTAAAGCTCGACTTGGGAAATGTAGTTTTTTTGCGTGGTGGACAGATGATGGACGTTTATTAGGTCAAGCAGACATTTATTGGGTGATTTGCGGCGTGTTGGGGTCTGCAGCAGGGATTGTGTGAGCTGGGCTCAGCAGGAGAAAGCATGGCAGGGTGCTGAGGTGGAACCGGAGAGAGACTGCTTAGCAACCGCAGGCAGCCCCAATGTGTCACTCACCAAGAAAGCATGAATGAGTTACAATGAAGGTTGTGTGCACACACTTACACACACACACACACACACCCCCGCTCTCCCCCTTCCAATCTTCTGAATGTTCACACAAACACACATATACGAGCAAGCACTCAAGTGGGTAATCTGCATGTTTAGCAATTCATCAACACACACATATATAGGCAGATAGGTGTGAACTAATAGAAACAGTGAAAATTGCTTATGCTATAGATATAGCACTATATGCATAATTTAATGTGTGAAAATGTATGAACACAAACACACCATTTTGGAAGCCACAAATATAATGCAGAGCAGTGATTCTGGAGGGACGTGAACCAAAAATAGGTTGCCTGATAGGATCGTGGACATTGGGTTAAGATACATATTTTTCAGAATTTCTGTCAGCCATCACTTTAGTCTTCAGTGTAACATGAAATCATACTCTAATATGCTGTTTCCAATATTACATATCATTATAATGATTTCTGAAGGATCATGCAAACTGAAGACTGGAGTAATGGCTAATGAAAATTTAGATTTGCATCACAGGAATAAAGAATATATTAAAGTATATTAAAATAGACAATTATCATTTTAAAATGCAATAATATTTTTAAAATTAATATTTTATTTTATTTTATTTTATTTTATTTTATTTTATTTTATTTTATTTTATTTTATTTTATTTTATTTTATTT
>JAUCMT010000160.1:3454788-3467524 GCA_032357475.1 Enteromius thamalakanensis | reverse complement strand
TTATTTTATTTTATTTTATTTTATTTTATTTTATTTTATTTTATTTTATTTTATTTTATTTTATTTTATTTTATTTCGTTGGTGCCCCTGGTATTTGTGCAGTTTTAACTCGCACAAGCATTTGTAGTGCATTTGTGTTCTTTGACATCTGCCCAAGGACAATGAAGGCCTTGAGCAAAAGTGTCAGATCTAAACCTCTGCTGTTATTCTGTTTCAACAAACATATCTGCTCCAACAGGGCTCACAGTGATGCCATGTGGCTTGTTATCATCATTTCTTTGCTTATGAACAAACTCATCTGTGTGTGCAGAACTTGCAGGATGCTTTGTTTTGGTAGACCCCTTCCTAAACACCATAAAAGCCAAATGATCGACATCAAAAAAGCTCCTTGGAGTCATAAGGTTTTTGATTGTTTTAGTGTAGTTGCTTGGCAGTCTGTCTGGATGTTCTTGGGTTCTGTCAGCCAAGTTGTAAAAGCCTGACCTAGATTTTCCCAGACCCTGAGACAGAGTTGCATTGTGGTAGCCAGTGACATCATCAAAAAGTGGACACTAATTGAACAGAGATTTGTCGGGTTCCTGTGATCATAAAACATGATATGCTTAACATTTTTCAGCACATGACCTTTTTCCGCAAAAGGTCTGGCATTTAAAAGTCAGAAAGGCTAAGGAAGGAAGAAAGAATATAGCATTACAACAATCTTTCAGCAGCCTTAAAGAACAACATGTCAATGATGTAAAACAAAGGGTTACACAGACAATTAAGCCTCTCAATGATCATTAACGCACAGTCACTTTCTTAAATGCAGACAAACACGTGCAGACACGCATGCTTGCCTACAGAGCAGGATTACTGTTGATGTAGCTTTGGATGGGGTGTGTTTCAAATGACTCTGTCACCTGAGCGCTCTTATTGATAACTGGTAAGCACCTTAGGTCTACAGCAGTCTGTGCTGTTCAAGCGCAATGACCTCATCATCAGCTGCTCATGTTTCTTTTGCTTTAAACCTACTAAGCTGCTTACCTAGACATCTCTCGGCCATGTTTCTAATGCAAAGGCTGTCTCAAATTATTCTGATACCTTCTAAGTTCTAATTTGCATGTGTCCTGCATGAATAAAACAATCCCGCAAGCAACAAGTGCAGTGACAGTTTTCTGTCCAAGTTGATTAATGGAGCCAAAGTATATACGAGGGTACTTTTATTCACCTCTTACAATTATTGATAGAAGGTTGTCTTTATCTTTTTTTCTTTATCTACCTTTTTTGTGCTTAAACTCTTGCATAATTGGTTTAGCTACAAGCTAATTTCAGAATATTCGTAAGGAATTGAAAGAATTTTAGGTCACACTTTATTTTAAGGTTAAACTCTCGCTATTAGAAAATCATTAACTATGACAATTGCCTCAATAAACTCCTATTTGGTTAGTAAGATAATTGGTAAGTTTGAGTATTGCTTATGAGTAGGGATGTACTGAGAATTTGTGCCTATACTACCGAATTTTATTCTTTGTGTTACTTTTCCCTGCTGAAAAAAAACAGCATATGCTGGTTAGGCATGTTTTGATGCTAAACCTGCAAAAAGACCAATATAAACCAACGTCCCAGCATCAAAACCTAACCTGAATATGCTGTTTTTTTTCAGCAGGGATGTTATATTATTATTTGTGTGTGTTTGTGCTTGTTCTTATGGCATGCAGACACATTGTTAGCTAGATAGCTGGTCTAGCTAGCAGACCCTAAACTGGAATGTTTTGTTTTGTTGCAACTTAACTAAATAGTTAGTCTATCTAGCAGAAGTGGGAACATTTTGTTTTGTTGCAACTAGATGCATTTTTAGCTAAACACCATGATAGCATGTACGTGTGCATGATGTCTGTTAAAGATCTCTTGATCTGGAAAGCATCTGCTGTCTACAAATGTCTGGCAGAAGTCTTTCAGATGTCAGTTTAAATCATAAACATCTTAAATACTTATAATAGACATCTATTTGGCATCTAAAAGGAGACATCCAGTAGACATATTGCAGACATCAAATAGATGTCTCCTAGATGTAAATGCAGAAACTGGTATATTTTGTTTGTTACAGTTGGGTACATTGTTAGCTTAACCAAGTCAGAAGACTCTAAATTGTAATGTCTTTTTTTGTTAACAAATAACATTGTTAGCTGGCACGCTCTGGAACATTTTGTTTTGTTGTATTGCAGCTAAATCCTTTGCTAAATATATAGTTTAGCTAATAGACTTTTTTGTTGTGTTTTTTTGTGGGAGGAATCCATATAACAAAATGAGTAGTGATGGGAATGACAGTAGGTGTAACAATGACCTCTGTGCCTCTCTCCGACCGTCATCAGCGGGAACCTACACCGGAGTACTGAGTTTCTGCCCGGACCTCATTCCTCGAAACACCTCGTCACTTCCGCCCCAGGTGTTGCCGTTTATCGGGACTATTTAACCTCACACTTCGGAAAAGCAAGTCCCAAAGTTTTGTTCTGCCTCGGCGACTTCTCTGAGCGTTTATGCACCTGTTGTTTGGATTATCTTGTTATCGACCTTTGAACTGCCTTGTTTACGATTCTCTACCGGATACCTTGACCCTCTGCCTGGACTTTGACCATTGATTGTTTGCTAGTTACCTCGACCCTCTGCCAGGTCACTTACCTTGCCTTTGTCTTCTCTCCACTGGTTCCGTTTGCTGGTTTTGACTTTCCTGTTTGACCTCGTTTGCAATAAAGCTGCATATGGATCTGAATATGTCTGACTCCGAGTCTCCATCGTCACATTGCAAAAGGAAGCCTTGGCATTTTCCAGCAGTACCATCAAACTTTTCATGTAAGGAGAGTCGGGGCTTACGATGGCTGCTGGAGGTGTGGGAGGAGCCGGAGCTGGTGCTGCTGGTAGCGGGGTTAGAGCTGCGACGGCAGTGGTGAGCGCTTGCAGTGATGATGGAGACTCGGAGTCAGACATATTCAGATCCATATGCAGCTTTATTACAAACGAGGTCAAACAGGCAAAGTCAAAACCAGCAAACGGGATCAGTGGAGAGAAGACACAGGCAAGGTAAGTGACCTGGCAGAGGGTCGAGGTAACTAGCAAACAATCAATGGTAAAAGTCCAGGCAAAGGGTCGTAAACAAGGCAGTTCAAAGGCCGATAACAAAATAATCCAAACAACAGGTGTATAAAAGCTCAGAGATGTCGCCGAGGCATAACAAATTGCTTCTGCCAAGCGTGAGCTTAAATAGTCCAGATAAACGGCAACACCCGGGGCGGAAGTGACGAGGTGTTTTGAGGAATGGGGTCCAGGTGGAAACTCAGTAGTCAGGTGAAGGTTCCTGCTGATGACGGTCGGAAAGAGCCACAGAGGTCGTTGTTACAGTAGGTCTAAAAGATGGTTATTTAATCGACATTAGATTAAATATATATTTTTATTCACACCATATTAGCTAGAGAGATAACCAAATTAGTATAGGCTCAGAATTGCATTGCTTTTGCAACATTTTTGTACTGTTTATGTAGACTCACACAAGTTCCAGGAACAGTTGATTTTTCCCGTCTAGACACAAACATATGTCAGGGAGCCTCAGGATACATGTGAAGTTATTCTTATGGCATGCAGATACACTGCTAGCTAGACTAACAGAGTATAACTGGAACATACGGTGGTAGTTTTTTTTAGTGAACTGTCAGAACAGTGACTTAGAAAACCATCACTGTTGACAGCTAGTCATCTCACTAGGTTTTGTGATGTACCGTAGCCTTTGTGATCCCTTAATCCCTATTGGCTGACCCTTTAGCTCTGTGAGCTACTGCATGCTATATTTGATTACTGGCATACATTCATTAATCCCTGCATCCACACTTACACAAGGCGTGATTTATTAATATTGATTATTCTTTCTTCTCCTTTTAATAGGAGATGAAATATGCCGTGACAAACACAACCGTCTCTGAGCAGGCTAAACATGTCAGCAACATCATTAATGTGAAATCAACAATGTGGCATGACATTTATGTTGATTTCCATTTTGATTTCATAAATAAACTATCCTATGGTTGATTTTTATTGTGCGGTTTTCACATTGTAGCTTATTTTGGACTACTTAAACAGGAAGAGACCTTCTGACTGACATCCAATCAGGGTTTGTTTTAGTTTTACATGCCATTTAAGGGTTTTTATGCATTTTAAATCCTGTGTGCCATTACTAGTTTTGTTTAATCAGATCAGAGCTTGCCGAATATGACTGTCTGATGGTCGATAGTAGGGCATTTGGTGGGAGGTTTTGTTTCTGACATTAAAACAAGAGACTGAACCTCGGCTGGAAATGACCTGATAATTATGGCAGTCAAACAGGGTTGCTTGTCCTTTTAATAAACCAGCCGAATCTTCTCTCCCATTATCATGACCCAACACAATCCTCTCATATGCACCTCTCACAGTTGTCCTCCTCTTCTAACGGCCACTTACCGGCGTTACTCCATAATGACCCCTATCAAAGCCGCGCGTCCACGATCCACTAATGGTCTGAGTCACTCTCTCATGTACAACTCTGAAAGCCTGAAATGACCCTCTCGCCAGGAGAGAACACCAAACATTGCGACGATCCCCCTGCATTCTTAACAGGTTTCTGTTGGTTTTTTTGTGAGTGTGAAATGAGCATGCTTGTGCACAGATCAGATGGTGGCTTGTTTTACACAAGGATCAGTTAGTTTGGTAATGAACAGGTTGAAAGCCGGGATCAGACTTTGTGCTGTGATAATGAAAGATGTGATGTATCATACATCAGAATGCTTTATGGCTCTCCAAACGGCACACGGTGCAAACACAAACAGTCTACTGCTGCATTCTGCTTGCTCTGTGTAAAAGATGATGAGGAATTTAAATACTGGGATGGAAACAACAAGAAAGTGTAGGAAGAAAAAAGCCTCAAGAAAGAGTAGGAAGACAAAGAGAGGTAGAAAGTAAAAGAGGGGAGGAAAACAGATTTATTTCACACCCACTCTCCCTCTCTGTACCTCCACACCATCAAATATTTACAGTGCCTGATACAATTAATATCAACTAAAGAACCAGGAGAAATGATGGCCTGATGTATAGCTTTGATCAATGCTGAAAAAGCATAATTTTTTTATCCTCTTCATTTCAGTAAAACCAAAATAATGATTAACATGAATAAATTATAAACCCTCTGATAAAAGAACCTGTGACTATAGCCACCATAAAATGTCTGTTCTGGGTGAGATCTTAAGATGACAAAAAGCAGTAGTTTTGGACGTTGTGTTTTTGTTGAAATTGAATTGAGATAAGGTGAATTTGTGGTCAGCAATGACAGGGAGAATGTGATTGGCTGATAGTGAAGGCTTTGATTGGTTTAGGGAAAAAAGACTGTAGTGTAATCTATTTAGGAATTGAATACTGTAATCTAATAGATCTAGATGCGAGCAAGGCTTTTAAATTGCCTGTGTCTCTGTATGTTTGTGAGGAAAAATTATTTCAGCAGTTTCTGGGAAAGCTTTTGTAATTTTGGTTTACTTGTGTAAAGTTTAGCTTTTGTCATCCAATTTTTATATTTTGTTTTATTTCAGATTTATTTCAGTTACCCTTAAAAAAATAATAATAATAATAATAATAAAAAAAAAAAATATATATATATATATATATATATATAAAATATAAGCCAAAGATGCTTGAAAAGACCTACCTGGAAAGCTACAGTACCTACAGAAAAACTACCAAGTGTACCTCGAAGCTGCTTTACCAAAAGCTGTAATACCAAACATTTATTTGATTTAGTTAATAGAAGCTAATTGATAAATTAAATCTATTTATTGCAATATTTTTCAAAGCATCCTCATTTTACAGGTTTTTTTTTTAATTTGCATTTCTTTCTGACTACTTTGTATAGGTTTCTATGACAGTACTGTTACTTCTCGATGGCTTGAGGCCCATTTCAAGTAAAAGTACTTGATAAACATATGCAACATGTGAAGAGCATTCACTCAGTATCAATCTCTCATTTTTGACCAAAGACAGCTTTTAGAGGCTTTTGCTTCTGAAATTTCCATCTTGCACATTTCTTATAGAATTCCAGGACAAATGAACTAAATTGTCTGCACCAAAAGTCAATATCAACTCAGTATTTCTCAACAAATTTCACCAAATCCATATTTATCTATTGTTTATTAGAAGTACACTCTTAATGCATATCAACAGCTGTGTTATTATTTCCCAAAGAAATTTTCCTCTGGTCAGCTAAACTATCTTAAACTACCCCAGATCACAATAGACATTTCTGCCATGACACATTTCTGAGAGTTTAGCATGGTAATATCTGCTACAGTAGATCTAGAAGTATTTAATTGTTGAGCAGCAATCTTATTGGCTGCTGATGCGAAGAGGAGCTGTGCCAAGTGAATGATGCAATTATGTTTGACTGAATTAGAACCTGTTCTATCAGCTTGTTCTATGCAAATCTTAATCTTTTATCTTTGTATAAAGACAAAATACAAATAAAAAATATAGCTGTAAAATGAAAATGAGAATTAAAGCAAAATTAAAAATAATGTGTGCATATGTGTGCTTGTCTATGTGAAAGTCCTAGTGCATGTCCTTGTGAGTGTGTGTTGAGAAGGGTCATCCTCAAAAACACTGCAGAGCTCACACCTGCAATGCACCAGCACAGTGTATACGCTTACCTGTACATCACTACATTAGCTCTCTATCTCTCCATTCTCTCTCTCTCTCTGTCTCTCTCTCTTTCTGGCACACATATGGTTGATTTATTTATTTTTTATTTTTTTATCTCAATAACTTTCTGCCCTCTCCTCCTCTGTAACAGCTGGGAGGTTTGCTCTCAATGGAATCGTCCTCTTGGCCAGCGAGCCCAGAGCTGCAGATATATCGATCATGTTTAGACTTTACGCCCCCTGGGGGAGAGCGTGGGAGGGAAGGAGCGAGGGAGGTCTCTGTGAACGTGACCTGGGGTCTGTGACCATTCATGAAAAAGGACAAAAAGAAATGCATTGACGTCTTTCAGAAACAGGAAGCTTCCTGACCATTGAAGAGCCCAGCAGGATGCAGGGTGAGGAAGCTTACAATACATAGAGACATGTTCAGATTGAAAAACGCTGTTGGATTTTTTTAGGGTGGCCTGTGCTGAATCAGCTTCATGTGGTACATAAATGAATATTAATTAAGTGGTGAAGTGACACTCTTTGATTGGACACATAGTAGACATGGATCCAGGGTCATCTCATCAAAGGGCCCAGTTTTACTTAACCTTCTCTTCAACTTTAACCTTCTATAGAATACCATGTATATATGCATTTAAATGCCATTCAAAATCAAAAATTAAATCAAGAAAGAGATAATATCTGATATTACTTCCAAATCATCCATCACATTGGAAATGAAAGGTCAAGTCGGGAATTGTGGGATAATGTATTTCATGCAAGAAGCTCTGGTTAATTTGGTAATTTTGGCATTTTGCTATTCTAAGCATGCTCTGTCTGCACATGCTAAACATACTGTGAATAGTGTACTGTACATACTACATACTGTATACAGCATCAGCGCTGAAGTTGTGTGTTGAAATTATCAAGTTTCTGGATTGTTAACTTTCTAGTGCTCTTAATTGTTTTGGACAATGAATATGTATAATTCTGAACACATCATGTTTTAATGCAGCTAGCAGAGAGCTGATTTCACACCGTAAAAAAAAACATCCGTAAAATTTAATCATTAAAAAAAAAAAATTCAAGCATTTGCATTAAAAAAAATGGCAGCTGTGGTTGCCAGAAAAAAACGGTGAAAAATACAGTAACAATATTTTTTTAAGGTTTATGTTAAAATTTTCAGTTAAGTACCATAATTTCTAATAATAAACTGTAATAACTGATATAATGTTAATATAGCGAACTATGAAAGCAGTTAAAACTACCAAATGCAGGTTGTGATGAGCAAGTCACATGATGAACCTAAGCTCATCATAAGTAGCGTTTAAATAGTAACATGTATAGAAGGTGCTCAGCGTCATTCACACACTAAACACCATCATGGAAAGAATTATAAAACTGAAATGTGCAATAAACATTCATTTAACAACATTACATGTAACAACCTTAATAAACATAACTGAAGAAACATAGTTATTTCAAAGAAAAAACATTCAAATCAAACAAAATTTAAAATGCAATGCAGGGAATTCTGGTAATGTCAGTTTACGTTGTTACCATTAACCATTTAACAGGTTTTTACTGTAGCATTTTTGTTTTTTTACCATTAAAATCAGTCATTTTTTACAGTGCAGGGCCATAAACAGTTTTGATAAAGCAATTGCATAACGGCCGTTGATCAGTCCTTAATATAACTCATAATATTCACAGCTTTAAATGAATTCGCACAAGCTGATTCATGTAGCTTAATGTTTTACATTTAAATGACTTAGTATAGCATATGAGTTAGCAAGGCTAACTGCACGTCGTCGGTGGGATTTCAGGGGTCGATCCATGCATGTAAGTCTTTAAATTAGACCGTACTGTGCATGCAAGCACAAACAAGAACAAATGATGACAAATGACAGGGGACAGCGCTGACAGTGGCTGCTAGAATATAACCTCTGTGTATTGGCTGAACAAACAGTATGCTGAATGGAGATGGAAATCCCTTGTCTGGTCATTTTTACAGGTAGATCTGTCTGGCAGAGATCGATTACATCTTCAGCCTTTTCCCATATGTGCCTTCATCTCAAGCCATGCATGTTAAGCAGCATACTAAAAAGCAAATCTCTATGGCTCAATGCGATATATAGTGCATCCAACCACATGAATGCAATACAAGAAAGTAAGATAATATGAACTACACAGCAAATCCTTACTATATGATTGTCTATATGATTGTTTACATCTGAGACACTGTTTGTTGTTTGACTTAAATCATTTGTACGTTTCATGTGAAAGTGATTCCTTCCAATTCAAATACTGCCTCCTGTTTTGAGAGGGATAATTGTTCTGTTCTGTCATGCTGTTAGCGCGCTTTATTAATTATTGCTTGATTTAGGATGTGGTGAATGGTGTAATCATACCGAAACATGCGGTTTGAGTTATTGTAATTGAGCTGTCAGCGTCCTCATGCTACATGTCATTCTCAGACAGGAAAACTGTGCGTATTTAAAGTGCAGCAACAGTACAAGCACTGACATTGTGGCTCAGGGGTTTATTTATGGGGCATATTTAGCTCTGATGTATGAGTGTGCCTTAGCCCATCTCCCCCAGGGCATGTTAGAAGCAATTGAGTGGAAAAAAAAGCGAAGAAATTACTTTTCTTGTTTAGTGCTGAAAAGCAGAATGAGAAAAACACAAGGGCACCGGCATACTGCATGACTGTAATATCAGTGTGACGATGACGCTTGACTGATCATATTTATGAGGACAGGAGCGTTCATAAAGAAAAAGTGGCTAAGAAAATCAAATGGAAAGGCACAAATGAATACTAAGCAATGGCATTAGTGTTCAGATTGGCAGGTTCATTTAGGTGTTGCTGGTGATGTTTAAAGGAGAAATCCAATGAAAAAGTAGCATTATTGTAATATTCTGAACTTCTACGCAGTCCAAAAAGATAATTTACCCACTTTCATGTGTTTTAATGTATGTATGTGTTTTATTCCTTGGTGTAATGCACAAAAGCAATCTCCTGAACTTTTTTTCAGAACTGAATGAGGAAGCTCAAAAAAACGCCATAAAGTGTTATACAAGTGGTCTGTACTACAGTATCTGTGTGCAAAGTTCCAATCTGAAATCATTCAACCGACTAATATTTAAGTCGTTTTTCACTAATAATTAATTCCTCCAGTGAGCTGTTAACTGTTGTGACCAGATCATTAAGTCTGTGATTTGAACTAATGAACCAAACCAGTGCAGTTTGTGCACTAATAATTCAGCCTGGTTTTGTGAATGGGAGCGATGGATTCTTTAAAAGAAAAAGGATTTGACACAAAAGAGTGATTTTAAACTTTGTGACAACTTTCATATACAGAAAGTGAGTTCCCTAAAAAGTGCTGCAGGGATGAGATATTTTTGCAGGCCAAAATTGGGAAGCAAGTGGCTAAATGGGATTACAGTTTACAGTTACATCTATATACAAGTCTACTTATACAGCCTTGTTGTGGTTTATAATTGCACTTTTGCAAAAAGATTGAATAAGTTGTTGAAACCTTAGTTATGGTGATGTACAGTAACTCATTTATAGCCCACAATTAGCTTTTACTTCTGTCGAAGATTAATCCATGCCATGTTTATTTGATCTAAAGCGTCAGTTGCATTGCTTTATGCCAATCACAAATCCTCTACCATGGCTACAAGGGATAGGAAAGTGTCCATAAGATGTGCACTTCAGAATCTCTACTCAGCAGTAGCTGTACTTCTTCACCTGCTGTTTTAAAAATACTATGAATCTGGATATTCTCGTTTCTCACTGTGAAAAGTAGGGATGTTTTATCATTCTTAGCCCATATTAAAGATGTTTTATCTGCTTATTTGCACACGTGTCACAAGCACTGCATGTTTTTACCCAAAAAGAAAAGTGATTTGTCTGGTAGACTGCTGGAAAGTGGGAAGCTTTTAATTCACCTCTATTATCTCCTAGCCAGATTATCCCGCAAATGGCTCTGGATGGAAATCCAAAAAAGCAAGGCTGCTTGTGCTGAATGATCAAAATTGGGAATTCAGTTTCAGCTTGAATCACATACTACTTCAGCTCCACCTTCAGCTGACATTGCACCCACAACAGGTCTCATCTGCTGCTGGCCCATTGTTTCCTGAGCAGTCACATTCACCTGCCTCTAATTTTGCACGCTTGAAAGAGCCAGGATAAATTACTAAAAAACTGAAAGAAGAAAGTCATATACACCTAGCATGGCTGGGGAGTGAGTAAAATAAGCCGCAACTTGGTGAACAATTTATTTAACAGTACATACAGTGATTATAGAAGATTATAGACTGTTTTAAAAAGGACTGAAGCTCATAAATTATTCAGACCTCCCATTACTATTGTTCTCAACGGCAAACGTGTTGCTCTATCACTCTGTTTAAAGGTGAAAAGGGTGTTTACACAGGACTCCTAAAGCCACAGCAGGAAATGATGTGTTTGATTTAAAGGATCAAGAGAAAATGGAACCAACGTGTATGATTGTATTTAATGTAAGGTCAAGTGTGTACAGACAGTTATTGGTTTAGTTAAGTGAAATAGAGTGTTGAGGTTTCACTGTGATCGTTTGTTATCTGCTGCAGTCACAGTTTTGCTGCAGGGAGGGTGTTTTATGAGAGTATTACATGACCCACATCTTCGTTTGCTTCAGAAGCAGCTCCTCTTTAAAAATGGTAATGTATGTAGAAAATGATGAAGTGCGCTCTTAATGAATGCAGATAGTGAAATGTAAACTCTCCACAGCTCTCGTCAGACGGCTTCACCGCGTGTGAACTCCATTGTGATGGGTGTGTTTGTTTGAAGCACTGTGAATTGTGGGAGGACACCTGCAGGTGAATGTAATCAGTTAAACTCAATACAGCAGAAGCAGATGCTAGTGAATGAGGTCTGCAATTGCAGCAGCGTTTACATGATCCATAGTGTATCTGCGCTGATAAACTCCCGTCAATCGTAATAGATCTACAGTACATCAGTCAAAGTGAGCCTGCTGCCATTATCGACGTCTTCACCTTGACATCCTGAGCTGTAAAATATGTGCTGGCCCACACTCACAGTCTTATTATACACACACTCACACGTATACACACAAATTCCCTCCAGCTCTTCCTGACCTGTTTAATCATGCTGTCCAGCATTTCAAAGAGCCGTTGACATTCCCACCTCACCCTCTGCTCCATTGTGCATTCAGAGCGAGAGGAACTCAAGTCTCTTCCTCACCCTCCATGTCTTATCCCTGACCACGATTAGGATGGAGAAGACGTCTGTGTACAATACAGTAACACAGTCAGAACAAATATACTAATATACTATACTAATATAAGTGTTTTTTATGGATTTTGAACTTTTAATTTGGCTAACAACACCAGTTTGAGGTTCACGCTCCATAGATTTATTTCTTACAAATGTAGCGTTTCACCTCAAAAGATGTTAATTGGTGAACTGACCAAAGACCCTCATTCTGATGGTGAGAAAGTAACGTAATTCTAGCTTCGTCCAAATCTCTTACGATGAAGAAACAAACACATTTATATCGTAGATGGTCTATGGGGGAATATATTTCTTGTAAGTTTTCATTTGTGTGTAAACTCTTCCTTTCAATGTCACTCTGTATCCCACTGTTCCAAAACCACCCCTGGTTGGAAACACGTGAAATAGCAACGCATTATATAATGTATATAATGTGTTGCTATTTCACTTGTTTCCAACCAGGGGTGGTTTTGGAACAGTGGGACACAGGATTACCCCAGACAACTGTGAAGGAGAATTGGGTCATCCTTTGGTGACATATAAGAGTATGATACACTGAAAAAAACATATAGGCCCGGTTTCACAAACAGGGCTTAGCCAACCTGATCTCACGGCAATTCGTACATATTTTACTAGGTGGCGAATTTGTACGAATTCGTACGACCTCACTCGTACGAATTCATACGATTTATTCTAAATCGTACGTATTTTATGAGATGCCAATTCGTATGAATTTGTACGAATGACCTAAACACAACCCCGCCCCTAAACCTACCCATCACGTGATTTT
>JAUCMT010000160.1:3437038-3447121 GCA_032357475.1 Enteromius thamalakanensis | reverse complement strand
AACATTGCCTTGCCATACTGCCTCCTATCCAACATAAGTGAATCTACGTGTCCAGTAAGGACCGTAACTGACCATCCTATTCTACACTAACCATTCAAATCGACAACCTCCTGCACTCACGCAGCGCACAGCACATCTACCTACCTGCTACAGCAGCCACCCTCACGCCTGATTCAGAACCCATGCAGGTTTGACTCACACAAGAGAAGCACCATGTCTCCTTACATGTGGATTTCATGTGGCTGTGGCAGCCTTAGACGGTCAAGCTCTGGGCACATGGAGAGTTGTTGCCACCACCAAGGATATCGATCTTCACATCGTAGCATTCCATCAAGAAAGCATTCGTCTCTTCACCATCTGTTCACCTGAGCATCCAGTAATCCTTGGACTCTCTTGGTTCGAACTACACGACCCCACGATTTCTTGGACAGAGAAGGAGATCATCCAGTGGTCCATTCACTGTCATAACCACTGTTTGAAGGGGCTTCAAATTCTCAACACTCTCAAACCGATTTACTCACCTGTTCGCCCTCCTGATCCAGAATCACTCGATACCCTAACCCAGCAGTAAAACTGAAAGCATGGGGTCCTTCGGCCTTGCCAATAGTCCCTCTGTCTTCCAGGCCCTCATTAACGATGTATTCAGGGACATGCTGAACAAACAGGTAATCGTTTACATTGATGGCATCCTGGTTTAATCTGAAGACCTTACCTCCAATGTGCAAAATGTCCGGACAGTACTAGAATGGTTTATCCAACACCAACTATACACAAAGCAAGTGTGAATTCCATCAGACCCGAATCGCCTTCCTCGGTTATATCATCAGCACAGATGGAGTGACCATGGATGAACAAAAGGTGAACGCTGTGCTCAACTGGCCCAAACCCAGAACCCTGAAGGAACTCTAACGCTTCCTAGGTTTTGCCAACTTCTACAGGCGATTCATTAGTAACTTCAGTCAGGTGGCAGCACCGTTCACTTCCATGACACAGAAGGGTCACACAGTTCTCCGATGGTCGACAGAGAGTGATCGGGCCTTTCAAGACCTCAAGAGCTGCTTCACTTCCACACCCGTCCTCAAACACCCAAATCCAGAGGAGGAGTTCACAGTTGAAGTGGATGCCTCTATCACAGGTATTGGCGCAGTGCTCTCTCAACGCCATGGCAGTCCCCCTAAGCTATTCCCATGTGCCTATTACTCCCGGAAACTTACCCCAGCTGAACGAAACTATGATGTGGGAGACAGAGAACTGCTGGCTATGAAGTGTGCACTAGAGGAGTGGCGGTACTGGTTTGAGGGATGCACTCTCCCGTCAGTTTGATCACCCAATCACCACTCACTCACCTAAATGGGATTCATTCCTTTAAAGAATGAGGCTAAATTAGTACAGCAGCAAAAGACCTACTCTCTCTCCTCTGCTTCTCACATGCATCCACCGTTAGACTGAGCACAAATGCTTAAAGGAGAAGCGACACACACTGCATATACATGTGTAACAAAGAAAATGTATCTAACATAATACTGAAATAAACACTCAGCATCCCTGCAACATTCCATCATGAAATTAAAGTAAAAATATATGTAAATATCATGTGAAATAAACATCTGATATAATCATGTTGTGTCTTGGAGTAAAACTGCACCACATGGTAACTGCACATAAATCTTAACATATACTATAACTGAAACGGTTACAGACTGATGAATTCACACATAAAACAAATTATTCAACCACTGAATGTACAAACATACCTTTAAAGGTTAGTACAGCAGCAAAAGGCCTACTCTCTCTCCTGCTGTAACAAATGGGGTCCGTGTTGTAATGCGTGCAGCCAGAGAGGAGAGGACAAGGAAACTCCGAATGCAACATGTATTAAACAATGCTCAATACGACAAAACAAAAAGGCTGATAAGGCAGCGACGACAACGTAAAATATACAGCACAGAAAACACACATCACGCTACGTTACTTTAACACTAATTAACTATAACTCAAAAACAAAGGGCTTTAAATACAGAGGAACTAATGAACGAAAAGTGAGGGCAGAAGGAGAAACACAGGTGGACAAAATCAACTAATCAGAACATAATCAAAGGAAAAACCAAATAAGGACAAGACAGGACTAAACCAAAAGTCCAAAGACAGGGGAGACCGGAACAGACAGACATGAAACGTGACACCTGCATAGAAAAACGCATGTAGAAATGAAGTGCTAAAATAACATGATTAACAGCATCACCTTCAAAGAGAATTACAAATACAAAGTTTAACTGGGAAATGCAAAGGTTTGGGTTGCCATTTCAGAGATGCTAGGAAAGACAATTTAAACAATTACATTTTTTGACGAAATGTACTGGTGACAGTATTTACTGATGCAATGCGCTATACTTGAATATACAAAATTTTAATGGTATTCACAAATTTGGAGTATATTTTTGTTATCTAATGTGCATTTTTGAAGCCTCTCTTGATGTATGCTTTTATAACTAAGTTTGATTGGAAGAGTTTGGTAACACTTTATTTTAAGGTGTCATAATACAAAGTAATTACCTAATTAGATACGTAGTCATTGCACTTACATGAAATAAAATGAACTTATCATGTAACTAAGTTATGGAACGGCCTGTAATTAAAGACTGTGTAACATATGTGTAAGGTTTATAGTATAGATACACATAAAATACACTTAAGTACAATTTTGATACACTTTATTTTAAGTTGCTTATGACTGTGTAATTGAATTTATAATTATATTTAATAAGCTCATAACAACACATATGTGACAATCTTTTGGTTACATGAGTAGATGTGAAACAGACTCGGTCTGTAACAGATGTGTAACAGTAGCTACCTGCTTAATCTACGTAATTACAAACTGTAAGTACAAACTGTTTCCTAAATTTGTTACATGGTAAGTAATTGTTTTGTAAATAAAGTGTTACCAAGATTTTTCAGCAAATAATGATTCAAACGAATCTGCTCCTTACACAAAGGTGTCTTAGGAAAGCCATGTTGACCACAATGCATGTGGACTGCTTTTATGGTGGTGTTGCTTATAGCCTTAAAGCTGCATTTACTTTATTTGTACTGAAAGAGCAAAACATCTCAATTTTGTGTTTAACATAAAGTAAGTCATGCAGGTTGGAGCAACATGAGGGTGAATAAATGATGGCAATTTTCTCTGTACGGTGAGCTATGCCTTTTAATGCGTTTTTAATGTACTTCTTCCTTACAAAAAGAAACACACTGGATGTTTTCTACATCAACAGCAGATGCTTGTCTTAAAAAGGAAAAGCAAACCTAAAACATGTCAACACCAGTAAACCATCCATCCATAACCTCCAGACATTTTCTATTTTCCACCCTCAGGTGACCCTCAGCAGCACTTAGTAAATCACCTTTTCCAAGGAGAACAGCGTTGAGCTTTTCTGTCAGGGACTGGACTCTCAGACAGACACATTTCCTGTCCTTTAAGCTGTCCAGAGAGCTGAATGTATCTGCTCCAGTTCTCAATGATGGCAGGAATCCCATAATGTCAGCCCAGCTATAACTACACTCTAAAAACTTTCAGTTTCTTTACCAAATTAAATATTCAGCTTGAACTCCAATTAGTTTAATCAATAATTTTTTTTTTGTTGGTTTTAGTTGCTATCAAGCTGTTTTGGAGGGACAATATGAGTTATTTTTGAAGTTATAAAGTCAGAATTGGGAGATATAAAGTCAGAATTTTGAGAAAAAAAAGTCAAAATTGTGCAATTTTTCGGCGTTACTGAGATGTACGTGTCCACGGACTGTAGGATGCATATTCTATAGCCTGTAACCATGGAAAAGATCATAGAAGATTATTTTCGGCACGGTTTCACTAATAGAGAAATCTTAATTTTATTAGAGGAGTCACAAAACATAAAGCTTAGTTTACGGACTCTTGAAAGAACGTTATGCAGGAATCATTTGTGATGAAGACATAATAAAACAGATGAGGCTGAAGTGGCATGTCTTATAGATCAGCTGTTGGCTGTCCAGCATTATTACAGACAGAGAAACTGTCCATCAGTTGATGCTATTGATGGATGGACGAGGAGCTGATCTGCATGCTTGCGGTCGTCTATGGCGACGCATGTATAACAGTCGCGAGCCAAACTATGTATGGCATATTGACGGATATGATTAGTTAAAACCTTACGAAATATGTATAAATGGATGCACTGATGGGCTCTCCAGAAAAATGATCTGGCTAGAAGCATATAAAATGAACAATGACCCAATAATCTAGCAATTCTGACTTCATAACTCGCAATTCTGACTTCATAACTCGCAATTCTGACTTTATAACTCGCAATTCTGACTTTATAACTCGCAATTCAAAATTGTGAGATAAAAAGTCACAATAACCTTTTTTATTTTAATACAGTGGCGGAAAAGGGCTTCCATAGTTTTGTAAATGAATCATTCTTTTTCTTTCTTTTTTTAATCTAAACTATCTGAAACAGCTCACACAATCACCCATATATATGATCATATGATGCTGCTATAGCCTACTCAGATGAGAAGGTAGAATCAATGTTTCTTTACCTTAACCTGGCAATGTTCAACAGTTCTGTTCATCTCTGAGCTGTTTTTTGAACAATAAGACTTCGCTGTTCTTGTGCTTTTTAGAAATTTGCGGCTTGGTATGGTCATCAGACAAAATTCCTATAAGGCTCCACACCTTCTCGCAACTCCAAGTTTGTCCGCGATCTGTCATGCTATTCTGCAAACTGTCAACAAACTACAGCAACTGGTTTAGTCCAAAAATGCAGTTGGGTCTGTTTAAGTTCAGATTGCGTTCTAGTTACAAACAAACCCCTCCAAGGTTCGTTTGAAAGTGTGCCTAATCCACCTCTTCAAGGAGTTCTCGATATGTTTGTTTGGCCCGCTTTAGCTGCGCATCCGAGTACGATTGCTGCATTCTCACCTGCCCACACAAACCGCACCAAGAGGAATAACCAACTTAAATGCGATTTAACCAAACTAAATAAGGCAGGTGAGAAAGCACTCTAAGAATATTCACTTTATTTAATTTAGATGTTTAAAACATCCACATTTCATAGTATATCAGCAGGGCAGTACAGTGGCATTTTGTTCTCTTTTTTTCGTTCACCCCTAAAATACTATTAGCTTAAAACTGAGTGTGAACGAATCTATTCCTGTGCTTTTATTGAATGATCTCCGCTAATGGTGTGGAATGACAGATGGATTAATTGAGAGCGAGAGAGGACAGCTATTGATCCCGGTCAGCTATGTCTTTCTGTGCACTGCATTGATTTTGTCAAATAATGGGTAACTATGCATCATAATCTGATTAACTGTCCATCTCCCTCTTTTGTAGGATTGTGTTTTGTATTTGGGTGAGGGGAAATGGCTATGCTGGTTGATTAATAGCCCACCACTATATCGTAATCTTTCTTTGCTTTCAGCTGACTTTTTGAACAACCGAAGCGCCGTCTTCTTCAAATTCTTGAGTTTGATTTTTAGCTGTTTTCCTTCATCCTGCTTTCTGTAGTTACTGGACAAAAGAAAGAGCACAGGGAATTGGATCAACCTTCTGTGTGCATATGATGGTTAATTCATTTGGAGTCTGGGTTTTACTTTTAGTTGTTCTAAAATAAGAAACTATTAATGAGCGAAGTGTTAATGAGACGTCCAGGCTCTTTCTTTAAAAAAAAAAACCTGTATGGTAATTGTCTTATTAAAAAAAATTAAAAACTCCATGAAGACGCTTTTACTCATCATTATAATTACTGAAACATATATCTGCTGATATTACAGATTTATTTTTTTTATTTTATTTTTTTAATACTCACATTAACTCAAGGTAATTGTTAAAAACCCTTATAATTTAATCTTGTTAAAATCAAGTCTTGATATTAATATTGATTTTTAATGCTTTATATTATAAAGTGAGGATTACATATTTTATTTTTAATTTTTTTATTTATAGATAAGATACAAAACATATTGAAACATAAAGATTTTTATTTCATGCTAAAATTTTGTTAAAATACTTAACTATTACAATTTATAATCTATAAGCAGTATGTTCATGCAGTTTTAAATAACACAAACCATTTTGTTGATGAACTTGCCATGCACCGTAGTATTTACATAACATCAATCCTCCACCATGAGAGGTTTCAGGTGGACGGGACACACTGTGAAAGGCAGCACCTGTAATTATATCCTCATCTGTAGCTCAACAACCTTTGCATTGACGCAAGCATTGCGGCATGTGTAGACATGCATGTGTCATTACAGCTTCATTAAGCACATATCGTCAATATTCATATCTATCATTACCAACAGTTACGGGCATGTCAATACTAGGTCGATAAGAACTAGCAGATGTTGAAGTCCTGTGGAACAGTGTCTGTTTGACTGTCACTTTGTCTTAAGGTTTTGATTCTTCTTATAAACTTAAACAATGACACGCGTGCCCAGACTTCAGTGCATTTGCATAATGAAATCGAATGGAATCATTTGGGATTTGTGACTGTGCAGATCTGTGCTCCAGTTTTTCAGCTTTATACACCATATTGTCATGGCTGGATGAAAGGAAGCTGGGAATGCAAATATTTTTGCTGGTGTAACAACCAGCAAAACATAATTTAATTTGTGCTTTGTTATTTTATTAATAACTTTGTAGTTGTTTTTATATGAATAGAGTAGAAAGTGGTCTTAAGGTTAAATTGGGTTTTATAGGTGGTTAATTCACTTAATTATATGAATCTTATTACAATTAAATTATAGAAATTATTAATCATTTATTATCTAAGATTGAGGTATTTTAAATGTAGCTTCTTAGGCTGGATTTATGTGATAAATAGTGTTTACTTGAGGTCTCTCGGAAATATCTAATGACTCAATAAGCAAAATGTACCTTTATTTCACTGTTTGAGACATAATCATGATGCAATGTTTCACTTGGTTTACCTCAGAGCAATTACTATATGCAATGAAATGTAAGTGTCACTGTAATTTAATGGTGAAGTGATTAAAATATTGATTTTAAAGATGTTGAAATGTTAGTTTTGAGAGTATGAGATCATGAGTATTAGCCAGATGCTGAGGAAATGTAATCTGACAGTAACAGTGATGGTAAAATTATAGGCTCAAATCAAAGTCTCCCAGAATATTCTTTTGAAGCTGTTATTAAAATATCAGGAGAGTTTTATGCTATTGCAGCAGTTAAAGATCCACCCATTTTAGATATCTAGATCCAGGTTGCTAAATTCCCAAATATGTTATAATGATTGGTAAAACATTCATGCATCTAAGGGTTAACCCCAGGCTTTCTGAAATATTAAAGGAGTCATAATGTATGTTAGGAGCTGGAAGTAAAGTTTCCTAATGGCCTTCTTTTTTTTGTTCCTGCCTGCTGGCAGGGAGAAAGTTTTGATCGTTTGTGATCAATAGAGAGTAGAATTGTATTCTACAAGGTTGCATCGTTTTATCATAGATAATTGGAAAGAAATTTTCATCCAGCTATGCAGTAAATTTTTCTCTGTTGGCCTCATGCTGCACTAATGCAGACAGGCTCTTTTACTCCCTTTTTTATTCTTTACTAAAATACTGTTCTATCCAAACCCTCTTACTGTACTGAGACTCAGTGCCATTATCTCAGAAGCAGATTTCTCTGGAAGTCCCTGAGGCTGAAAATGTATAAAAGCACTCTTTTTATGCAGAGATCAGCAAAGAATGTAAAAGTTCATCAGCCAGGAAAAAAGTCGTTTTTTTTTTTTTTTAGTAGATGTGGTTGCCCTAAATCTGCGTCATATGCAGTCTTTTTAATGATCTGGAATTAAATCTTTAAATGGCTTGAATGACTAGTTCACCCAAACATATCATTCCAGGTTTGTCTGTAAATTTGTTCTGTGGAACATATTGCATTTTAAAACATACTGGAAGAGAACGAGGACTGGGATGCCAAATTCAGTATGTTATTAGAACAAGGTACCATTAGAGTTCCATGGGAGAAGAGTTTAATCAGTGGTGCAGTTTTGTTGCAGAGTCTGATTGTGTTTGTATATATACACTATACAGGCTGTTTTTGATTTCCACATTACTCTAATTTGACATTAAGTGAGATTTAGCCTATTTAGCGTTAGAAGTAATTAATTAATATTATAATTATGTGAATTTGAGGCATTTAATGTTCTGCTAGAATGTAATATAATATATCAAGGACTGTAAGAAGTATGGGAAACTTGATTAGCATTTTCTGAAAGAAATATCCTTGTGTTTACAAGGCAGGAAATTGTTGTATGCCGTATGTACTGTAAATATAAAAGACTTCATACTTTTTTTTCTTTGTAAATGTAATGCTTAAAATAACATAATAATAGACACACGGGGATTCAAATGGTTAATATACAAAGAAGATAACACTACTCAAAATTCATAAGGGAATTCAGTAAAATACATTATACGCATATTAAAATGAATTCTGAAGCATCATATGACACTAAGTCATGAAGACTCAGGTAATCAGGCTGAAAATGCAGCTTTGTCATATCAGCAATAAATTACATTTTAAACATTAAAATAGAACATTTATGTTTAATTTTGTAATAATTCTTCACAATGTTGTTTTACTGTATACAAATAAATGCAGCCTTGTTGAGAAAAAAAGAGACTTCTTTCAAAAACATTATAATAACTGTCTCCAAATTGTTTGAACGGTGGTGTACATATGCATGCATGGATTGATGACTGGATGGAATATGAAGAACAGTGTGTTTTGCATTTCTGGGCAGGTGTACGTGATCATCAGTCATCAGGCATGGTGCCAGTAGCTGTAACCACTGCCTCTCTTCTCATTGTGCATAAAGGTTTGCACACAAATGAATTTATTAAGATGATGAACTGAAAACAGAGAGTGAGAAACCTGGTGGCTCCTCGGTGAGAGAAACTGCACACGCTCACGTGGAACAAATGAATGCAAGAGATGAATATGGAAGTGACTCCTCTGTGAGTGTGAAATTCAGATGATGTGTCCAGAGGAGGTATATTCATACTGTGAGAGTGTGTCAGAGCATTTGCTCCACCCTCACATGCTTTGTGAAATGTGTGAGTGTCACTGGGGGCTTGCTCGCCACGGGGAAGTATAATAAAATGAAATATACCTATGCTAATTCACCACTTCAATTTTTTGTCACCAAACCCCCGGATGGAGAGAAACCAAATTAAGAAAGAGTTTGTCTGAGGTATTGTCTCATACCTCATCTAATGGGTTTTGAATCCGTGCTTGCCATTATCATCTCATTATGCTCATTTGTAGAGAAGATTCATGAACTGCAACAATTTTATCTTCAGAATGTCATTTTTTTTGTCGTTGAAAAGTTTCAGATGCTGAATTGGAATACCAGACACATGGAGATGTGGTGTACTGGCTGTATGTAAATGTCTGCTATTTGCAAAACTGTAGGTTCAAAATTAGGTTAATCCAATAGCTATCAAAACTGTGACCTCTGGCAAAAGCAATAGTTCATGCAAAATACCCACCATCGATTGGCCTTCCAAATCCATATGTGATTAAATGTCTTTGAGTAACACAGAAGGAGAAATTCAGCTCCGGTCTACACAAGGCCAGTAGTACCTATTGCTATGACGCCAACAAAAATTGGGGTATTGTTGAAGAAAAATTCATAATTTAATAAATAAGGGTTGTTTATAAACGTAGGCCTTCTCCATCAAAGCTGTATATTGATTGGGTTGGCCTGTATGTCTTTTACTGTAGCAAAGATTGAATTTGTTTTTAAACGCTGGTAAAATAAATGTTTGCTATGTGAGGAATAATTGACGATGGGCTGTTGAATTATTAGAATAATAATGCACACCCGAGGTGGCGATGCAGTCACGATGCGAAGCGGAGTGGCCATTACACCTCGGGTGTGCATTATTTTTCTAATAACTCAACGGTCTGGAGTCAATTATTCCGCTTATACTACGGTTGCCACACCTCAAAACATCGATCAGATGATATATTTCAAGGGATTCGTCCGGTTTTTCTACTTATATCGCTATTGTGAGTAGGATTATTTC
>JAUCMT010000160.1:3396982-3436285 GCA_032357475.1 Enteromius thamalakanensis | reverse complement strand
ACTATTCAGAGCCGTCACGCTGAGGGCGTTCCCATAGCGTCTCGTTGACGCAGCTCGAGTTCCTGAAAAGGAACTGTTAAATATCCTAATTCCACAGGAATTCTGCAGACATGGCAACGCCTTGTGAACTATGTTTTTGTTATTGCTCAACATTCAATGTATCTATAGTTCAGTGATCATGATTTTAAATGAGATCATGAGTTTAAAATCTGTGATCTGTAAAGATCAAATGATAAATAACCCATCTGCTCTAGTCAATGACTCAATCGAACTAGTTTGGAAGATTGGTTTGCTTCTTTAAATCATTTGGATAACGTGAAATATTTACCTAAAATTCACTGAAAATGATCATTTGTTAGTGAGGATGATGTTTATTAAGATCAACTCCCGAAGCTTGTGAACAAGACATCTATCTGAGTGGTATCTGTCAGAAAGATTAGATTACAGGGCTGTATCTGGTGTTATTTTAAGCTAATGCTCTATGATGCGTTGAGTAGAGCAACCGCACTGGGTTTGTCAGCCCTAATATAGTGGTGAAACTGTATTTAACAGCTTAATTGTGACCATGCAGAGTTATGACAGAAAGTTTGCTTTCAATCTGCCAGCTCCCCTGTGAACCTATCCGGGAAAAGACGGATTGCTTCTGTCGGTGAACACACAACACGGGGGATGCGTGGCTCCACACATGCTCTCGGACTCGGTGGAAATCAATGCACACTCTGTCTTTAATTACCAGACGAATAACTCTATAACCGTACAGGCATATTAATAATAGAAAAAGTCATCCAAACTCTGGAGCCATTAGCGCCTAGTGCGCTGGGGCTAATGCATCTTTTTAATAGGGTGCGGAAGTGTCATTGCTTATGGAGACATGCATGCTCTAAGACCCTCAACCCCTCCTTTCTCAAACGCTCTGATCTAGTGGAACAGGCAGGAGCAGAATATCTCCTTTTCTATTTCTCTAGTATTTGTGTACACACAGAGTGCACAGGCATTTAGGGGACACTTTTATCCGAAGATGTTTGCAATACAATTATAAAACAGACGATTCTTCTAGAGAAACCTGGGGTTAAAGGGAAAATATTTTCACTTATTATTCACTCTCAAGACCCTCATGTCTTTAAAATGACACCTTTAGATATATGAGAATCACTGGTGTTTGCAGTTAGTGGATGGCATCATTTTGTGTAAATTGTCTGTAAAACTTTCACATTCATGAAAATGTTTGTATGTCCAAAATGTTATGATGGCATATATTACCTTTAACACTTACATACTATAAGAATAAACATTTTACAATGCAAAATGTACTGTCAGTAATTAAAAACAGCATGCCATCAAACCATCAAATGGCTTGGTTGATAAAAAGATTGATAATACTTCAGCTACTGCATCATTCAGTCTTTGGGATTCCAATATTTGTTGAGGTTGCATCGAATGTGATTAGTTAAGTATAGTGTGGGTAGAAGAACAAACCTGCTTTACACAAATTACCTCTCCTCTCTCACTTTCTCGCTCTCTTTGTAGTTATTTGGCCATCTTGTTCCTGTCTTAATGAATATGCATGAGTCCACACCGAAGCGAGTCCTCCACCCTGGCTCATGTTCCTCATGAATGCTGTTCTGGCTGATCCATACATGGCATTAGCATCACGATAAACACAAATTGGAATGGAGTTATGATTGCTTCCTGGTCTGCCTGTTTGAGCCAAAGCTGTGCGTGTGGGATAAAGGAGCTGTGATCTTCTTCCTAAATGACGTTTTAATTAAACAGCGTGCCTGCCACACACTAAACGGCTTTGAAGAGACTTACCTTCTACACGTGGCTTTCATTCTGCTCTCCTGTGGTGTTACACTCACTAGCTATCTAGCTATCTATCCATTATTGTATCTATCATTCTATCGATGCAGCAGTTGTTTGTTCTATTTATTCATTTATCATGTTCTGTTGTTTATTCTATCGGGTCGTTCCAGCTGGACTCATCAAATGGTCCCCACCTGACCCCCTCAGATTTGTCTGAAAAAAAAATCCATGTGAGAGTCTTAGTCCAGAACTGCATGAATTACAGCATTGTTGCTGCCTTTACACCTGAATGCTGGCCCTCTACTTTTCTATGAATCGATTACTTTAAGGGTCTTCAGATGTCCAGATTTTCAGAAACCTCCATTTTCAATGTACAAGCTTCAAACTTGGTAAATGGTCTGATATGTACCATGTCTTTCACATCCTTTGACATCAGACAATAGAGTCTTATCGATGTTGAGATATTAAGGTCCAAAAATGGGGGAAAAAACTCATTTACTCCAATGTTCAGAGCAATGTCCCATGAATGACACCACGTGTGAAAATGAAACTTTTTTTTTGAAAGAGCATATTCTTATTGATAAAATATAAAAAATATTGGGATGGGGTTTTGCCTCATTTTTCTATAATAATTAATGTGTGACATTCATAAATAATCTAGTTTTGCCAACTGTTACAATGGATTTACGACAGACCTCAGGAGACCTGAATCAGATTCACTGTCTACCAACATTCAGTGCAATGCAACATACTGCAAGTTCCTAATCTTGATGTTCCACCCAATCCAATGAATAATACATCCATTTTCATTGAGAAAGCAGATACTTTCATGAACAACTTATAGTAACTGTTATGTCACACATTTATTTGTGTTGGTGGTATACATTATTAAAGTGACTCATGTCTGGAAGTAAGTTTGTTGTATTTTGTATAAGTTGAACATTAATACATTCTGTTGAAATGCCCATACCAAGTTGAAAAGCAAAAGTGAACAATAGGATTAAAAGTTTAAAAAAATCATTGCAGCAAAATGAGGCAAAACCCTATCCTATTTGTTTTTATATTTTATCTATAGCTCTTACAAAAAAACATATTTTATGTTCACACCTAGTGTCATTCTTGGGAGATATTGCTCTGAACATTGGTGTAAACGAGTTTCTTTTTTTTTTTTTTTTTTCATTTTTGGATCTCAATATCTCAACATCCTTCAGACTCTATTGTCTTCAAGTTTGATGCTTATACATTGAAAATTGAGGTTTCTATGGACATCTGAAAACCCTTAAAGTAATAGTTGCAAAGAAAAGTTGATACAGTAGATGATCCCAGCTGGAATGACTATTGTTCATCTGTTCTCTCAATCTTTTGTTTGTCCTATCATACCTTTTATTTTTCTCTTGCCTGAACTGCATTTCAAATATATAATCTCACTAGCCATATTCTCTGTCTGTTTCTCTTACTCATGCAATATTTTTATAATATAGTGCATCTGATGTAAAAAAAGCACCTGTTGAGACACTTCATAAGCAGATGGTAGCGCTATGTTCCCAATGTTTCTCTGTCTGCTTAATTGTCTGGACTCCCTTTTGGGAATCTTTTAGCTATTCTGCCAAATGTCAGCTGCAGGGTGTGTATGTCTGTTTAAATGCTTACGCACGGATAGAAGTGGTGTGAATCTGTATCAACACCCTTCCTTTACCAGTTCACAGACTGAATCCATCCTGATAACACAGCAACGGTTTCCATGTTCAATTTAAACTAGCTAAATAACAGCCAAGGTGAAGTAAATATGTGCTAACAACTTACAAAGATGTGTGAGAAAGTAACCATATTTTAAACAACTTAAATAAATTGACCCATGGGCAACAAACTCATCTGATTACAGACTGTCCAATGTTTATGGATGGGAGTGTCTTAGTCTATGCATTGTCATATTGTTTTTGCTTTCCACTGTACAGTGTGTGTTGCAACCTTGCACCATCGGCTGTGGTACTGTTCTTGGCTCTTAGACCATTTGTCATGTGTCTGCTGCGGCACACACTGCAGAGAGAGAGAAAGAGAGTGAGGGAGAGAGAGGGAGGCAGTAACAGAAAAGCAAATCATAGCTCTGCAGCACTAAATCTAATAAACATAATTTTTGTTTTTTTCTTTCAGACTTCCAATCTCTGAGCTCTCCCTCAACTGTGACCCAGTCCTTTATCATTTAAAGATGTCTGAAATTGCCTTTAAAATGTTTTTAATGTTACAAAATGACATTTTATGTGTCACAAATTGATCGTTTATAGCGCTATACCTATTGTTTTACCATTCTATCTGTCTATCTAACACTAGCATGGTTTTGTCAGTAGTGGCCATGATGTCTGTGATTGCAAAGGCACCTTGAATATAATCAATACTTTATATTTAGAATTGCTTAAAGCAAAGTTACCTCTTTCTCAGCCTGATTTATTTTTGGCAGTTTATTGAAAGACTGTATAAACGTTGTGAGAAAGTGGGATTGAAATGTCGTCTGTAAATGGCAGAAAATGAGAATACAGCAATTATATCAGTACTGGACATAGACTCAACCAATGATGTGAATATTGGACATTGTATACTTGACCTAAGGTTGCATTTTCACAATCTTGCAAAACAACATACTCCAAGTCATTCGCTTTGAATTGAGAGTAGTTGGATGCAATCAGTGCACGCTCTTCCGTGTCAGTCGTTTCACACAGATGCACTGTTAATGTGTATTTGTGCTTTGTGTATGGCTCTGGATTCCCTCAAAAATGGTGCTAGGGTGTTTTGTAAACATTGTGTTAACAACATTTTTCGGGTATTATTGTGAACAATCAGTGAATGCAATTCCAGGAGATGTATTACAGTATAATTTTGCATTGAAATTTGCTTCAAAATTACACATTACAGAAGTAAAAAAAAAAAAGATTGCGAAAACCATTTTAAGTTGACTTGGATTGTTGTCATGTTTTCAAGAGAGATGCTGCTGTAGAAAAAGCTCATTTTTGCCCTCTGTGTGTGATCTCATGACATTGCGCATGCATTTTACGTAAAATTTTGTTCTATAAAACATTACTTGTCACTTAATGTCTATGTGCCATGGACTACAAAAAGGGGTTTTCTCTGACATGTGAATACACAAAAATACGCTTCAAACGGTTTTACTTCAGGATAATCAAGTGCTCATTGGCTCTCACCTGCATTCATCTCAGATTGCCGTGTTTCTGGTGAAGTGTATTCGAATGATGCATACGTCTTCACAAGTTCACTGAGAGAGGATCGAGAAGATAATCTGGATAATATTTTCAGGGAATAACAAAGTATCTGCTTTGGACATTACACAAGCCTACTGTATTCCGCCAGAGAGGACTGCGGCTGCAAAACATTGTCATTTAGGTTACGTTTGGTACTGCTTTTGACATTTGTGCAATTAATAGATGATTGTAATAACATTTATCTGTCTGTCATGGTTTTCTTACACGGTAAAGAGATGAAAATTGATATTTTCCTGCATATTTCGGTCACTTGCGTTCTATATTTGTTTATATTACAGTAGCTAAAAAATGGTAAGTTTAGGTTAAAAATCTCTAAAAATCTCAATCGATGAAGTGCATATTTTCGTGAAAATGGGAAGGTTAAGGGTTTTAAAAACTGAATTGCTTAATACGATAAAAATGCACTGATACAAATATCTTAATTATATAAATACAACTTTTACAATCCTTAGCCATTTGTACGTTTTAAACGTTGAAATACACCTAAATTGCATGGTTTAGCAACAGTAAAAACATGCGAAAATTATGCTTGTTAATCTAATGTATTAAATCCTACGTTTAAAGATGAGATCAGGCTGGCTTATGCTGAACTGCATGTCATGTTTAATATTTGATTGTGCCGGATCTCCTGGCTGCTCATGTGAAGTGCTACTGTCTTGTACAACATAATAGAACAGGAAGTTCTTGTCAGAAGCACAATCACAGCAAAAGTTCAGTTTATCACCTCATATCATCACTTGATATTTATTCTCCTCTCTCACTGTGTGCAGCAGTGCGGGAAACTTCATCACCTTCAGCTGACCGGTGCATGACACTTCTTGTATTGTAGTAAATCCTTACTAGGCCACGAATCCAACAACCCTCCAGAAACACAGATTATGTCACTCACTCCTTGTTTATTGCAAGTGCTCTATTTGCCAGCTAATAGGCTCCTGTCCAAAGTTCACGCCCATGTCCTGCTTTCTGCCCCCTGTAGCATGCTTCATTAGGTAATTTTGTAAAATGCTGTTGTCTCTATCTCTCTTCCATCGTCTTTCTCACCCTCTCGGTCTTCTTAGTAGGCAGTATTTATTCTGGTCCAGGCCGTCTTTCTGTGTTTTTCTCTTATCTTGTCACTCTAAAGGCTCTCCAGCTATTGATTCTCATTGTAAAGCAAGCCAAGGGGCTGACTGTAATCTTGACATATTATAGCTTTATTGAGTGGGTTTGGACCGAGGTGACACCCATCTGTGTTCAGCATGGCCAGCCCTGCCTCTTGATAAAGATGGCAGCAGCATGTCAAGGCAGGGTTAAGGACAAAAATAACAGTTCTGGTTTATTTATCAAATACCATGACACAAATCAGATACATATACAATATCTAAAGCACATACTGCATTGTGTACTGTTTTGTTCCACTTTGGCTGTTAAAAGGGATAGTTCACCCAAATACAATTGATGTATCATTATTTACTCACCCTCATATCAAACCCGTAGGACTTTAATTGATGGAACTTTTGTTGACTTTCGTTATTTAAAATATTTTCATGTTAGAAATTTTTTAGAACTTTTATGGGAAAAAAAGTCATTGCAGAATCTGTGAAAATGTGAATAATATCAATAAAATAAATCGTACAAATTGTAAGTTATTTTTGTATGTATTTAGTATTGTCCTGAGTACAATATTTAACTTTTTTTTTTTTAACATATAGTCCGCAAGACAAAAAAAACAAACACATTCACACAGAAATTATTCAGATAACCCCCTTCAAAAGTTTGGGAATCCTTTGTTTTTAACATTCACTAATGCTCTAGAAGGAAAACAATGCCTTAAGAGCTAGGGGGTGAAAACTTTTTGAATTTAAAGATCAAGGTAATTTAAATTTATACTTGCTTTGTCTTCAGGGAAACATGGAAGAATCTTCTGTTGCTTCTGAAGGCCATGTTTTTACAGTATTATGTGCACTTTCTAAGTTGCGTTTGCCTCTTTAGGACTAATTGCTTGCTGTTTCCCCACTTGTACGTCGCTTTGGATAAAAGCGTCTGCTAAATGAATAAATGTAAATGTAAATGTAAATATCGAGAGAGGAAAAAATAAAGATATTTCAACAAAATAAAAAAAATTAAGACATCTTCATCCTGTTCAAAAGTTTTCACCCCTGGCTTTTAATGCATCGTGTTTTCTTCTGGAGCACAAGTCAATATTTGAAACTTTTTAATGCTTGTGTTTGAGTCCTGCCCTCATTGTGAAAAGATGGATCTCAAAATCATACAGCCACAGCTGGAAAGGGTTCAGATATGCAAAAGATATGCAACTACCATGTACTGTAGGGAAAGACAAGATGTCTCCGATTTTAGCAATTAAGGTGTTTTGCTGTTGGATGTAATAATGAATATAGCAGTTGTCATTTACTCCTATCATCTGAGCCGCTGAAGACAAAGATGATTAATGTTACTTTCGATTTGAAGGCAATGCACCAATCCTGATCTGCCTAAATACATCTATGTTCACGTGAGTTATCATTATGATTCAGCTTCATACATAAGAATTAAGAGTAAGGTTTTTTATGAGTCTTTGCCAAATGCCTTTCTTAATAGTTTGCTAGTTAGCAAGATTCACGACTAAAGTTTATAGTCTGTTCATTGCTCAACAGAAGAGAGGGGTGGGGTCAGCAGAGCTCATTAGCATTTAAAGCAACGTGGACTAAAAACGGCTTGTTGTAAACAGAGCTGATGTTGACAGGGTAAAAAGTGTGTTTTTAAACTACCATTAATAAATGTTAAATAAAGTATGTTATAGATATTTGATTCATATTAGCTTGTGGAAAATAGCGTACCATTTTAAGAACCAAGGGTTCCCAAAGTTTTGAAGGTTTGAATGTTTTGAATGTTTTAATAACATTATGATAAAATGATAAAAGTGTTTTAGAGTCTTAACATAGTATTGTGCAAGAAACTGTGAGAAAAAATAGCCTTTATTAATCAATAATCTGCCCCTCTAAGTAATTTGTGTGAAAAAAAAAAAAAATGTTTTACTACCATTTATGGTTATTTTATTTAACTGTTATTTAATGCTGTTATTTTATGCCGAAAACTGCTGTAAATTATAAATGTAGGTTTTAGGAGTTTTTGCAAAAAAGGTTCAGTGTTTTTCAGTGAGCTTGGGTTTCTACTCCTTTGCACTCAATCTACGTCCTGTATGACAACTCCTAACCCCCTCTGCACACTGGTGTGGAAGAAATCAATACAGCACTACCAGCAAAGGTCTGCGGATGTGCCGTGAAATATACAGAATGGTGGCTTTATTCATACATCTATGATTGCAAGTAAAGTCATGCATATGCACAAATTGAAAAATGCACTTTTCTGAATGCCTAAATGATGCATATGGTGTCGAATTTTACACTACACTCACATTTAATTAATTTAACAGACGCTTTTACCTAGAGCAACTCAAAAAAGTGCTTTAGCCGTGTATATGAGACCAGCAGAGATCAACAGATGGTGAGCATGTAATCTGGAACGAAGTGCTTCCTGTATGAATACAAACAAGTGCTACTAGTACAATAAACCTACAGATACCCTAGCACAATATAACCTAGAGCAAACAAGCCAAGCAACCTGGAATGAATTGCAATTTAATATACTTTTGTTAACCCAATCACAACCTAGCCACAGTGAAAATGTGCACACTCCATTTGAATGATTGATTGTAGCAATATGTAATAATATGATTTAAGCCCTGAATCCAGTAAAAACCACAGCAATATCAGCATAATTTGAATCACTTGTTATATACGATTGGCTGTTTCATAGAGCTTTTTTTCTCTCTATCCTCTCATTCCTATAACGTTTTTAGTGCATTTGTCTCATTTTTCACTTGCTCTTCTGTAAATCCCACAATACATGGTGTTAAAAGCATTTATGCAACTCAAAGCATAACAGTGTAATATTATATATATAGTTTTTTGCCTTAAAATTACAAGAAACCATAGGTTGCATTTCTTATAAATTGGAAAAATAATAATAATAAATTAATTTAAATACAATATATATATTTATAAATTAAAACAAACTGAGTGACTTTTTGTTTAAAGGAATAGTTCACCCAAAAATGTACTTTTATTAAATGACAACAATCCCTAGAAAGCAAATGCAGATTGATCATTAATAAACTGACAGAATATTTTAGCTTAAAAAAATCTTACAAACTATTTAAAATGTATAGCTAGTTTGACTGCACTTAAAGTTGCTTCATTTCAATTGCGAGGTGTTCTATTCTGAATCAAATTAATTAAATAAAGCCTTTTTATTAGTTATTTATAAATAGTAATTAAGGGCAATTTTGTATTTCTTTAATTAAACCAGGTTGCCAGTTGTTCTTATGAAATCTGGCAATGCAAGGATGTATGAATAAGTATTGAAATAAATGCTTATTTTGTCGCCTGATTTGACTTTAAATTGAATCTATCGCCGTTTCATTTGCTCCATCTCTCTTTCTCCCTTTTGGTAGTGTTAGCATACAGAGAGGTGCCCACTGCACTTAGCTCTGGCTGAATATGATTTGGTTGTGTTTTTAATATTTAATAAGCTGTGCAGCGTGTAATAAGGCCTGCCTGTTGATAATGATATTTACATGGCATGGGCATGCCATATCAAAAGGCTTTATTTATTATCAGACAGACTGCGGGAAGCAGAAAGGGCTCGGTCATCTCGTTTCCTCAGCGTGTCATGTACTGCAGGTGAAGCGCTGGCTTTGTGTGACTTCAGTCACTCAACAAATCTCCACAACCCCCTCCCAGTTCCCAGCTGACTATTATTGCTGTGCACTGCGAGGGCAACACGAAGCTAATCTTTCTCCTTGCACCTACTACCGTGTGCAGTTTGTTTAGGGCAGGGTGTTATCTGGGGCCGTAATGAGGAACGAGGGTTGCCTAGCCAACTCCTGCGTCCACCCGCTTTGTTTAGTCTAAAATTACTGTTGCTTAGCACGCCGGTTCTGCTGGCTGAATAACAGCCATTATTAGCCTTTACATCTGTATCTGTTATCACTCAACACACGCAGCGTACTGTTAGCGAAAACTCAGCATTTTTTTTTTTTGTGTGTGTAGTTGTGTTATGTAAATTTTTGAGTACTAGAACTAGATTGTTGGTTCAAAAACATTGCTCTTGCATTTTATTGAGGATATTCGGTTTGACATTTCAGATATGAACTTGGTGCTGCGAGCCCCAGTCAGATCCTAATTAGCTTGTGTTTTCCTGTGCATCTCCAGTGAAACTTGGCTTTGTTTATTTGGGTTGACTGTGGTGATTTATAATCTTATAGCAGAAGTAGGAAGATGAATGCGTGTTTAAACTGTAATAACTATAGTAGTTTAATTGCTACATGCTTCATATTTCACAAATCGCATGGGTTCAGTCTGTATGAATTATAGTCCTGATGTAGCACGAATGCCATTTACACTCACATCATTTCAATCCTTTATGACTTACTTTCTTCTGTGGAAAAAATGGATGTTGCAAAATCTTTCTTTGTGTTTGTTGACTTTGTATGGAATAAGCATTCGGACAGGAAAGTAGGTTATACAGATTTGAAAATGAATTACACTTTCAGAGCAAATACAGGTTGTGTAGAAGCTTGTTTAGAAGGTATAATCATGATTTGTTTAGTATCACAAGTAAGAATTGTGAGATTATGAGTTATTGAGTTATATGCTTAAAAATATTATAAAAAGTGTCAAAATTGTGAGATAAAAGTCGGAACTACTTTCTATTTTATATTTAACTCGTTAGTGGAAACAAAAAATAAAACAAAAACTAATATTTTACAATTCTGAGTTTATATTTCACACATTTTTTATTCAGTGTTGAAAAACAAGCTTCCATAGGATCTCAGAAAATTAAATAAATTTGTAGAATAAATAATTAGGCCTACATCTTTTTTTTTTTGTTATGCCATGAACCATTAAAAAGTTACACTGCAGCCTATATGCAATGTATGCCACTTTAAAAGCACAAATTGCACAAATGATAGTTCTGCTGTTGGCCGAGTACACATTAAACAAAACATAATAATTTAAAGCTGCTGGTTTGGTTTTCATATGCTGAAATGGTGTATTTGCCCTCTCAGGTTTGTCTCTCCTTCAATTCCTTCTGATTAAACTGGCTCTGGTTTTGTGTGTGGCTGAATGCAGGAGTGAAGATTGCATTGTGACCCGTGGCCTGGGCCGTGTTGTAATGCACTCCTGCTGTGGTAAATGTGTGGACCTGCCTTTGACCTGCCTTGAATTTGTTTACCCTCTCAGTCCCCAGGGACGATGGCAGCCTGTGACCTCTGACCTCCTCATATCCTCTGGAGGGTTCAGTGAATGTCTCATGATGGCTCTTCACAGATGGTGTTAAAAAGAGAGTGGTGATTCCCAACTAGCAATACATTAGTGGCTTTTAAGGCGGTAATTGAATGGAATTCAGTTTTTCTTTGGGGGATAGTTCACCCAAGAATGGATATTTTCCATTGCACAATCACGTGTGAAGATCTTTCATATATGACGCAGAAACTTTCAATAAATTGGTTCATTTGGTTAATAAAGCAGGCTGAATGATTCATTCAGTAAATCACTGTAGTATAACCTGTTGTAGTTGTGCTGAAAAAGCCAATTGGTTTTTTTGACATAACATAGTGACTAGTTCTGCTGTTTAACAGCAAAGGTTTTTAACGGAGGGTTTGATTGTTGTCAGAAGAAGAGGAAGTGAGTGAGGTGAAGAGCATTTAACTCGAGGTTTGAGCAGTGTCTTCTGGTCAGGGCTTCAGAGGAAGAGCCAAATAAAACATCAAAGGCAAGGCACTGACAACGCAATGGAGGCTTTTAAAACCCAATACTGAGACTGCAGAAAGGCCTTTCGTCAATTACAATGTTATTAGCCCACTCATAATGGAATAATGCAGTCCTCCAGGACAGCTTGTCTAATGCCCAAGAATGGAAAGTTAAACACACACTGTCAGATTAAAAGTGACGAGTGAAAAGGAAAAGTGATTTGGGGGAGGTGAAAGAAAGAGAGGGCAAAAGAAAGAAATGAAAAGTTTAAATCATGATAGAGGTTTTACAACAGTATTATTGATTATATATTTTTGTAATTATATATGTATTTGACTAAAAAATTGTATGAATATTATTTATTTATTTATTTTTTTTGTATTTGTATTTTTTTGTTTGACAAATTCTACATGCATTTGTCATTTTAATTTGCTATTTGTTTGTAATATTTATATATATATATATATATATATATATATATATGTGTGTGTGTGTGTGTGTGTGTGTGTGTGCGGGTTTATGTGGTTTATGAGGACATTTTCAGTGTCCCCGTAATTCAAAAGGATTAAAAAACATACTAAATGGTGTTTTTTTTTTTAAATCTAACAATGCACACAGTTTCCTGTAAGGGGTAGGTTTAGGTGTAGGGTCAGTGTAGGGCAATACCACATATATTCTGTACAGTATAAAACCAATACACCTATGGAGAGAGCCCATAAATCACAAAAACCAACATGTGTGTGTATACATATATGTGTTATATTTATGTATATATGTTATAAACTATATATATTTTTAGTTGTTTTATTTTTTATTATTTGCTTTTATTTTTTTTAATATTTCTATTTAGCTTTAATTTACTTAATCTTAAATTTATTCATTTAATTGTCATATAAGGTGTCGTGTTTTTATATTATTTAAATTATGATGTAATTTTTGTTTAATTTTTGGATTTTGCTGTGCTTTTATTTTTATTTGTTTGTATTATTTCTATTAAACTCATATCAGCTTACACTAAGTGACATAGCAAGGTTTTAATGTTTTATTTAATAGTTAAATAGTTGTTAAATTGTCACATAATTTATATTAAATTATACAAATGTGAACCCAGAAGTATTTTCACTAGCTTAGACTTTTGGACCCTTCTGTAGTGTAAGATAAATATACCGTAGTAAAAGGAAGGGCAAAGCCTGCTTATGTAAGATGGAAATGTTCCTCTCGCTCTCAAGCTTCCTCACACACTGTTCCTTCTGAGGCATCGTGGTCATTTATCATGTGAGCAGAAGCAGTGTTAGATGTAGCAGGTTCAGGCAGGTCCCTGTGCAGCCAGCTAAGGGTTTAGGTAAGTAGGGCAGAGACATAGCAGCCGGCTGATTCTCAGAGCTCCTCTGCCAACACTCCCTCCGCTCTTCATACTAATGAGATCACACCATCCTCTGTCTGCTGCAGCCTCAGAGCGAAAAAGTGACGAAGTCTGCATCAGAAACTGCCCTTGATTCAGTCTGCGCTCCTGCCCTGCTTTCCCCCATCACGCCTAGATTTAGAAGTGAGGTTTGCGCTTGCATTTTTAGTCGTGGTACAGAACGAATCCTTCTCAGTTACTTTAATACACTGACACTGATTGCATAACATGAGTTGGATCTCCTGAATGAAGAATAAACCCTAGTGTTTTGAGAAAGATGCCCCATTAGTTTGTAAACAAACTATTATATCAATTATAATGATGCATATGCTGTCATAACGACAAAAGGACGTTATCTTCATAGCTTGATAACTGTCAAGCTTAGCAGCTGACAAAACTGAGGGAAAATAATATGCATTTGCTTCATTGTCAATATTTTTTATGAATAAGGAAAGACACTACAGGCAATATATATATATATATATATAAATTATGTAACATTGCACAGTCTTTCTGGCTTGTGGAATTACAAAAAAATCAGTTCATCTCTTTGTATCTTTTTTTTTACTACGCACAAAGCCAGAAATCTTCCTTTCATTAATACTTTACACCAAACCTAGTTTATTCTATATTTTCTATTATTCTATATGTATATGTATATTTTTTAATGTTTTAAAATATCATATAGATATAGATAGATAGATTTTTTTTAAATGTAGCTTTATCCACTTCATATTTCTGTTCTTGTATCCAAATTAGTGTGTATTTAATTAGATAATTAAATTTGCATATGTAACATTTCAGAAGACGTGTCTCATCTCTTTTTAATGCACTGATTAATCAGCAAGGGGAAGTACAGTGTAATGATACTGTATTGATCATTTCATTTTTTTTTACCCTATTCAACTGTGGTATTTTAAAATATATTTATATATTTATCACGTTTCATAGAAAAGGAAGCTAAGACTTGATCGTCATGATCGACGTTTGTGAATGAATCAGATTACTTAATGATTATTATTATTTTTTTTTTTTTCAATAACTATTTTATAAGTCACAAAATGGCATTCTGTTCTCCACCTACTCTTATAATGATGTAACCTGCTGAAAGAATCACCTAATGAGTAAAGTTAACAAATCTGAATCTTTTTTGAGATCCGAAACAAAAGGTTTGAGTCACTTGGAAAGTGGGCCAAAAATGGGCTTTTGTAGCTCAAAGCTACAGTAAGTCATTAATGTTTTGGCAGCTGTAATACATCGTTTTATCAAGATTAGATGTCATTTAGGCTTTGGTGATTTGCTCGAAACAACCTGGCTGAAGACCTGAGTGTCAAAAAATGGCGTATTTCAACTGCCATAGTTGCAGGTGGTTCTAAGACTTTGTGACATTGAAATAAATGGGATTGCTAACAGATACTCTAGCTCTCTCCAAGTATTATACATCATAAAGTGAACGAGGTACTGCTGAGGGAGGGAATCAGCAATGGTTCACCTAGCATGCTAGCTCCATCTGCTGGCTACTGCCTGCCACATCTGCAGTACATATGAATGAAAAAAGTTCTGTGACACCAGATTAATTGACTGATTAAAGTTTTTAAATATTGAGAAAAATGTTTTATTATATTAGCCATTCAGATAGCAGTGAATTGAGGCAGTATCCAGGTCACAACTGCACAAATCATTCTGCGCAGATTTAACCAGCTATTAGAAACATAAATGACCCTTTTAATGCAGTGTCCTTCAGTGGCATTCAGCAGAGACTGTACATCCGTGATGCTGCTCACCCCGTCACTCAGGTTGTGTTTAGCAGCGATAATGCATTTATACTCATCTGAGAGGACTCACCCCTCATCACACCTCTAATGGAGCGTTGGACAGCATAGATTCAGGGGGTCATGCCAAACTCACGCTGCAATAAAAAATATTCACCAGCCGTGAGAGCTTTTGCCAATGTTCTACACAACAGTGGTCAGGATATGAAAGGTGTTGTACCGTAAAATGTAGGTTTTTTTGTTTGTTTCTTAGAATATTGCATTAGCTTAGCAACTTGCTAACTCTAAACTATTGAAATCAAATAATCAGTCATGTTATTGAAATATGTAACTGTAAAATGCACTTTTTTATGTAATTAATACTTTTATTCTGCAAGGATTCAGTGCATTGAAGAGTATCAAGAGATACATTTATAATGTTGCCAAGGATTCATATTTTAAATAAATGCTGTTCTTTTAAATGTTCTGTTATGGATCAAAGAACCCTAAAAAGTATTAACATTTCCACAAAAATATTAAGTATAACAACTGTTTTCCGCAGTAATATGAAGTGTTTCAAAAATCAGTTTCTTCCGAAGGATGGTGGGACACTCATAATGACTTGAAAATGTAGCTTTGCATCACGGATGAAATTGCCATTTAAATGTGCTGTATGTAGAATTGTCAAATTTCAGTCCAAATTCAAAATATTGAAAAGGGTTTTTTTCACCCAACCCCTTCTCCTCAAACGACCAACAGGAACGAGCACACAAGACGATGAATGAAATACGATGTATGTCTGGCAACCCCGAATGCTGAAATACAATTGGGTAAACTGGCAGTGGGTGGGTTACACAGACCAAAACAAACAGACATTCCATCCCAGAATGCACTTGTTCAATGGAGAATACATTTTCAAATAGAATAGAATAGCCTTTATTGTCATTGTACATCTGTTGCACGTTGTACAGATAAACAAGTGTGTTAATTAAGCAATTTCTTAACCTTTCTTAAATATCTGCAAACATATTATGACATGTTCATGCTTTAGTTACATACAGCACATTTAAAATATATTCAAATATATATATATATTTTCCCATTCCCATTTTTTTGTCCATATTTTGACCTTTGCAATCCTTGTGTTGTGGTTAGTTGATTTGGGTGTATTGATCAGATAAGGCCAAAACCATCATGCAAGGGCTTCAACAGGAAATAATGGTGTTGATTGGACACATTAAGAGTCCAGATGAAGGATGTGACATTCACATGTTGACGGCTCCATGTGTGTAATATGCCCAGGAATTAGCTCCTCTCTCTCTTTCAGTCTGAGCAGGCCTGTCACACTGTAGCACTGCAAATGAGCTCTGGATTAATGTCATCATGTGCCAACTCCAAATGCCACCAGCACGTCGCCACACTCATAGTCTCCAGGGGCCTTCTCATTTGTGCCACGTGTATATGGGAATGTGTGTGTGCTCGTCTTAAGTGAGCGTGGCTGGGTGAGTTGTATGTGTGAAGCTATCATCTTACAGCACTGCTCCACTTTTTTCAAAACTGTCTGTCACAGTCACAACACTTCACGCATCATTCAGCACTAAGGTTGTCAGAATCATCACCAATTTTGATACCACAGCAAAAACTAATGTACTGAACACTCTCTGTGATTCACCAAATTTATTATAATGTTAATGAATTATTTTTTTTTAAATGTTTTTCTATGCTTTTGTCATTTTCATTTTCTTTGTAGTATTTCTATTAAGCTCACATCAACTTACACTTTTTTATTTCTTATACTGTAAGTGCCAAGGCAACAGTTCATCAGTGTTTATTTATTTACTTATTTAACTTATTTTTTTCAATTTAACATTCAAGTTCAATGATCTTTTACATGTAAAATTTTTTTTTTATCTGTTTCTGTATCATGTATCTACATGGAAGACTAATGCAAAGTTGATTATGTGTTATGTTTTTTGTTTGTTTTATTTTGTAAATGTATGTAGGAAATAACAATCGCTAAACATATTGATTATATTATGAGACAGGTATTCAAAGCAACATTTTTTCTGTTACTGAAGACTAAGGCTAAGCTTTACCTAAATAATCAGATACTCAGTATGGTTCTGTGAAAGTAATAATGATGCAGCATGGACATTTTTGATGTGTAATATAGTCGTCCACTGCCTTTTTCCCGTTTCTGTAGACCTCATCGAGGGTAGTACCATATTTAATTTTTGACAGGCATGCAAACAAAGCTGCTAGGGATAAAATTGCATTGTGTTTAATGCATTCTACATATAAATGGGGAAATGTTTTTTTAGCTGCAAGATTGCAAGTTTATCCTTCAGTTTTCATTCACATTCAAATTCAAAATGGTGTCTAACCTGACTGAGGTTTACTTTTGGTCATGCTGACTCAAGCCGAGATCATCACAGTGTCCTCGGATAACTTCTACAAAAGCTTATTTTTCACTTCAGAAAAGCTGTTTGCTTTGCATGTCAATCATGCCTGCCTGAAATGGCCCGGGGAGGAGACAGGAGGCTGCAGTCATACCCCTCTCTGTGATCTGTCATCTTCCACAAATGTCTGCTTTACCTCTGTCTCAGGAGGAATTCATTATATGAACAGGCATTAGCAAATGCCTGCTGAGAGGTTTGCTCTCTGCAAATCTAATAAGCACTTACAGGCAAACCAAAGAGGTAGAGGATCAAGGCTGAGGAAGGAAATGTGCTTTTTAAAGAGTTTACACGAGTGACGCCACATAAATATTTCATTGGGGATGGCGGTGTGACATGATGTACAGCTGTGTGCGGGCAAGGCGCTGTGCTTAAGGCAAAGACAGTGATTCATTGCACTCATAATTGCTTGAGCTGTTGTTGTAGATGGAGTCGAGGACCTGCCTCCACTCTTCTCTCTGCTGACAGCGACGTATTGCAGCTACAAGTCCATTGTGTGTTTGGAGAACAGTTTTAATATGCGATGCGGGAGAGGAGGTGTTTATGTTTGTTTTAACTTGTGTCACTGTGTTTTTGTATTCTCTCTCTGGATAAAATGAGTGCAGAATTGTTCCATTAGGCTCCTGATGGGAGAGAGGATATGATGTCATGCTGGCTCAGCTGTAACTAATGGCTGCTGGAAAACTTGCCAGAGATTCTCCTCAGTCTTTTGTAGAAGCACCATTAATGCATTAAGGTCCATTCATTCAGTCTTTTAACAGTGAGTAGGATATTATGTTGTACATTAAGGCAACTGTCAAAGCAAATGGTTTTGGTTTGATGTCTTTCTTCCTCTTGTTTGACTGAGCAAAAGTGGAGGTTTTGGTGTTTTGTTGCTTGTTTACATGGCTATTTATCCAATTTAATGCCTGCTGTGCTGTTACAAAAGTATAACGGGCCACAAACGGAGCCCTGTTGCACACCGTGTACAAAAGAGCTCTATATCATCCCAGAGGAATATTTTATTATGTTTAATTTTAAAGCTGAAATGTCTGTGCTAATGGCACTTATAAAATGAATGAACCACTCATAAAAAATTCATAAAATGCATATTTTCAAACATCTAAGAAGCAAACAGTCCTGCTCCAAACTCACAATATTGGTTTAGCCAATGTTGCTTGCATCAGGAATTTCCCAAAAGTATTGTTAGCCAACTATGGAACACAGGTTTCAGTTCAACAACTCTGGTTTTCCCATGAAAAAAGTATTTCTATTAATTAACATTCACGAACTGAATCGGTCGCCATGAGTTTGCCAAGTTACACATGATCCTGGATCAACATTACTGTCCAAAAATATAGACTTATCCCAATCCCTGCCCCTAAACCCCCAAACCAAAATATATGCCTACTGTACAATCAGTGAGAAATGATAGCTGATTAACAAGGGCGTAGAAGCACCTATCACTGACGATAAGCCTTAAACAGATATTTCCAGAAAAACCATCCCTCAATTCTGATTGATTGATTGCAAGGTTGTTCCAGGAACATCTTGTACTTGTTGAAATCACGCTTACCAGCCGAATCTCTATCTATTGGCAGTAAAAAAGGTGGAAACATTGTAAATAACAAGGTAAATGTATGATTTTAGACCTATTATTACTGATAGACATTGGTGTTGAATTTCCTGTGTGTATGAAATCTGTATATAAAATATACACCTAAAATAAAATACTGTAAACATCTGACTGTGAGTGACAATAAAAAATGATGTAGAGGAAGAAGGCTGCAAAGTTGCCAGGATACATAGGTGGGAGAGCTTAAGCGATGACTGTAACCGCGGTACTGATGATGTAATCAATTGCAATGGACACCCAGACTAAAGCGCTAACAGTTCTCCTTCTGTACTTTTCTCTTTGCACAGACTGTCTACAAACACTGGCTCTGTGCCCAGTTCTTCCACACCACACAGATGCACTGCAGCAACAGGATCCCCTGCAGGAAGTACTGCCTGGAGGTCCAGCAGAGGTGTCCCTTCATATTGCCTGACAATGATGAGCTCATCTATGGAGGAAGCCCCAGTTTTATATGCACAGGTGGGCACTTTGACCTTTTCTCATACAAACAAATCACCAGTGGTTTCCTCTTCTTGAGAGGACTGAATCATTAGCTGTGACCAAAACCAATGGCAGCTGCTCCACTGCCTGGCCAGTCAATTAATTAAACAGATTTTTTTATGTTATGCTAAAATGTGTTATCTGCTTTCATAGTGTATTCAAAACAATATTCCTTATAAAACATATTGAAAATATAAAATATATATTTTTTTACATATATTCAAGCACTGCATACCAGTGTTGTTTAATATCACTGATATGCATTATATATATTTATTTTAGTTTTAGTTTTTGAACTTCAACTTGAATGCAATATGTTGCTTGAGCAAGCGGCTGATTTTTCTTATGCTTTGTTTGTCCATTTAGACATTACTATTAATTGAAATATTAACAATTAGAAAAAAAGAAATGTTTATATTAAGGCTGCACGATTTTAACATAAATCGTAATTGTCAATTACTCCCTTGAAATTCTAATTGCGAATATTAATTACAATCATCACAATTTACATTGAATGATGTTTATACCATTGCTTAAAGTAACCGCATGCCATATTTTTAAATGAAAATAAACAAGCAAAAACAAACTGTAAAAAGTTTTGGTTTTCTATAGAATCAACGTCAAATGTGAACGATGCATGGGATTGGGTTCTCCTTTAAATAAAAAAAAGTAAAAATATGCATAGGGTTATAATGCCCAGCCTTACTTATGTATGTTATTTATACACACACACACTTATATAAGCATGTATACATTTATGTCCATTATTTACATGCACATATAAAAACGTTTAAATAAATGAGGAGGCAGGCAAAGCAATATCAGCAACACACATTTTTGTTATCACGGAGGTTGACAGTGTTTTGGTATAAAGTCACCTTTTAAGAAAACTGATTTCAGACCAGCTAACACAGCACCAAAATGTCACATCTGATAGAACAGAACAAATTCAAAGGAACTTTACTGACATATAATGACTACAATGCTTATTTCTTTGTGAGTTCAAAACTCAAAGGAGGGAAAAAAAGTGGTTTTATGAACCACCCAAACACACATACAAAATTGTGGGATGTCATAGACAGCAAAGGATACAACCAAATGAAGGCATCATAGCAGACAGGATGTTATGCAAACATTGGATTTGGACCATTTATTTCCTGAGTAGGCAGCATTTTGCATTTGCGTTGCTGATTTTAAACACTTGGTTTCTGTTGCCTCCTTGTGGCTGAAACAGGAAGTACAATCCTTCCCTCTTTTTTCTGCTTTTACACTTTCATCAGATGAATTAGCATGGTTAAATGATTTGCACAAAATTCGAGTTAACTCATTGGATTCATAAATACTTTATCTTTAAATGATCCTCTATTCGACTTGAATAATTATGCCGATCATGATTATGAATACAAAGGTAAAGAAATAGGCTTTCTCTGGTCTGCATGTTGAATAGGGGCGGTGTACTCAAGTGCCCCGAACAGTGTTTGTTGGGATATACTCCTCTCCTAATCTCAGTGGGCGCATGCTGAGTGGTGCATGTGAATGAGTTCTTTGGCCTCCCAGTGGCCTGCAGGCTTGTGCTATAATGAGACAGACTGATGATAAATGGGGAACAAAGAGCAGAAGAGCACAGACCGGCTGAGTGGTCACACTGTAATTACCTGCTCTTTAATTGCTTTAATTATCCCCACTTAACACAGACTGGTCTCTCAGTGCTAAACTTTACACCACCGTATGCCTCCATCATTACAGCATGACCATAAACACCTGTCATCAGTGATGTGTGTGGCAAGGTCAAGTGGAAAAGTCAACTATATATTGGACCATATTCAAGGAACAGTTCAAGCTATCTATTTATCAGAAACTGTTTGGTTACCAACATAGAAGGATTGGAATGACATGAGTGTACAAATAATGACAAAATTAAAATTTAAAGTTGTACTATCCCTTTAAAATCGGTCAACAAAGTTGGGTGATTACACCAACAAGCAATAATATCATAGAGGGGACCCCTGCATGGTTGTGTCAAGGTCAGCATGTCTCTTAAAATATCAGATAATTTGACCTTTCTATGACAAACAGGCTATAAAATGTCATGCGGTGCAACCAACATGATATTATATTAAAGAGAAGCCCTGTGTGTTAAGGTCAATAAGTCTCATGAAATGTCAGATAATTTGACCTTTTTATGACAAGCTAAAGTTAGTTCAATGTGTAAAATGTCATGTCTTGAGACCTCTCAAACACTTATTGATATTTGTGCATTAATAATTAATGAAAAAAAAACACTGTGCACACTGACAATTATCAATTCATAGAAATTTACATTTCATGAAAGGTTTTTACTTAATTGTAAACATTTATCGTGGCCCTTAACTTGTGTCTTTTGTCGGTCCAGGGCTCCAAGAGGACAACCCCTCAGACGCAGAGACAGAGTGCTGCGATGTCCGATGGGACAGCAGGGTGGACAACAGTTCCAAAGGCACTCTCAAAAGAACTCACCCGTCGTGTCAGCACGGGACATCCCTGACCTCGTCAGCGGCCTCTAGACTGTGCAACAGCAGACTCAAACTCTGCCTGCTGGTCCTCGTCCTCCTTCATACTGTTGCCACTCTCACAGCATCCCACAATCCCACCGGGTTCAACCTCACCTCCAGCTCCTCCAACGAGGAATGACGGAATAGCCACTCGGTTACAGTGCAGATTCCAGCGACGTGACGGACCGTGGGTAACTTGCTGGGACCTCTGGTACAGAGACTGTGGACATGCAATCAAAACAAACCAAGCAAACAGACGAAGCTAAACAAACACTGGACGAATCCAATCAAGCAACAAGAACAAGGGACAACACCGTAGCCTTTGTTGAAAGAGGCTTCTAGGGGTGTTCTCTCGCACCATGTTTTTTACACTGTGTCTATGGTTTGGATTTCTGTTGCACTAGATGACTACAGGATCTAATTCACGTTTCTTTTCGTTTCATTTGGGTCTTTGTGCAGGAAGGATTGGAAGAGACGGATGAGTTAAATGTACAGTATCCAAGTGAATATCCAAGACTGAGCACGTGTCTATGTGAGCGAATGGACGAGAGCGTGTGCATGTGTGCCTGTGCTTGCATCCGTGTGTCCACTTAGATGTACTTCTCGTTTCTCTTCGTAATCACAAACTCTCTGAATGCTGCTCTACTCATTACGAGGGTTTCTATTGCCGTTTATCCACTGACAAATCTGCCTAGACAAATACCAAGATCCCCAACAAAACCCCAGGTTAAAACTCTCCCGTTAAGATCCTGTAACCTTATTAAGGTAGCCTGATATTTCTGTTGTTGGTATGATGTCATTTCCTGTGAGGTCAGGTCAGTAGCTTTGGGGGTCTGGGTACATTAATGTGCTCGACTGAAAGGTCTATGTATCCAGACTTCTGTTTGTTCCCTCGATCTGCAAAAGTTGTCCACAAATCTGTTTTTAGCTTCATTCGTGTTTTATATATTATAGTAAGATATTATATTCTCTACCCTATATTCTGTAATTGCATGTTAGAACCAGTTTAGACTATGCTGCTAAAGTTTTCAAGAAATAAACCCAAACGATCGGGAAACAAGAGGAGCTCTCACTCCGAATACCATCCAAATTGCTATTTGGCAGCATGAACCCAGCCAATCAGAGCTTACCAGACAAATTACCCCAATCGCACAGAGAGGATCCATCGTTCTTTATTAAAATAAAGGGCTTACCCATCATCCACACGCATTCAAACATTCTTGCATGTAGAGATTCACGTGGCATGAATAACTCAGTGAAAACGATGTTAATTTGTTGCAAACCTTGAGAACAGGAAGTTGAGGAGCTCCAGACAGAAGAACGAAAGTCCGTCTCAGGTGGCTAGGCTGAGGAATCCGGTTCTTTGTGTGGAGGAGAGGCTAAGTTAAGGGCTGATAAATTATTTTATGTTTCTACAGGTATGCTCTAATGAGGATGTGTCACTGTGACACAAACACAAAACGAAGCCTTGAGTTTAACTAAGTTCTCTAGACAGCCTCAGTGTGTGCCTGTTGAAATAGCAGGCCTCACACCTGTGTTTCCATCTCATAGGACATGACTAATAGCGATTAATGTTAGGTTCATATACATATGTCATAAATCAGTCATGGCTAGCTTTAAGGCTAAGTATGCTAACTAAAAACAATAGAAACAATGTGTTTTGTAGCCATATTTCAATTGTGTAAAGCAGGCTAACATAATGCATGCCATACACACTCATTTCATGTAATTTTGTTCCTTCCCTGTACATATATGTAGATTGTCTGCATCAAGGTGTGGTCACATTTACGTTGTACGGTGAAATTCTGTGTAGTCACCCAGTCTGGAATTTCAGATGAAGGGAAACTTTTTCCGATAGAATTTCAGGTTTGATAACATGATTTGAGTGTAAATTTGTAGTGAATTTTGCACCGTTTTCAGATTGAACGTGCAAATTTATTGCTAATTTTCGGATCAGATTTATTAAACATGCAAATTTATTGCATTTACCAATATTAAGCTACTTTAGAAATGCCTTTAGACTACATTTTAAAAAAAGCTGATTTTCTCTTACTGTAATGTGTATTACCATCACATGCAACACCATTAAACTCTGAATACATGGCATACTCTGGCATATTTAATAATTTGGATTTTAAAAACAAATCAATCCATCTGCCCTTTTTCTGTTTAAACTACCATTAGCTGTGACCTTTTGAGGTGTCAGAAGCACAAAGCCATTTTTGTTTTCTGAAATAGACTGCTAATGCACTTCAGTTCACCTGATTAAAAAAAAAAAAACCTGAACTTTAAACCTGAACGGCCAACTGCTTGGAGAGAAGCTCCTTTTATTCCAACTGTATTTAAATGTAACAATTTTCACCTAAACATACACAAACCGCAAATTCCTGGCTGTTCAGGGTTTGTGAATCTGGGCAAGCTGAAACATACCTGATAATTATGACTTTTAATATCCTTATCCATACATCTCTGACTTATTGCATTTAGGCCCATCTTGGCATTTCAATAAACCAATATGTTATCAGAATCATCATAACTAGTGCTACATGTACATAGTGCTATGCCACAGCTGCAGTATGATGATATGGAATTTTGACCATATGGCAAGGCACAACAGGCCCATTCGAGATGTATAAGGGCAGTCCAGCTTGCTGCGCTGAGGTCTTTGCTAATGAATAATTAGAGGAAAGCACTGAGAGATACAGTATACCCTCTCGAGAGCTTATTAGTTGGTTTATAACCCTGGACATTCAGCTCGGACCACCTGCTCTGGAACAGCAGACGGATCAGAAATGATTCCCTGTTCATCTCCGAACAAATTCTGCCTCTCCAGCTGGGCCTGACGGTGAAGGAAGAGATGAGTTAGAGAGAGGTTGGCTAATGACAGCGGCGTAGCACTGTTATTAATTTACTTCAAAGTTCTGAATGTTTGTTACACAGCAAGACAAGCGTGCACATACCGTAATACACACATGCAATCATGCTTATCCTTTGTATATATATTTGCCGACACTCTACAAGGAAGGATTCGAGTTTCAACACTCATGTCAATGTAATAATTCGGTTTGCCTGGAATGAATTTGGACTCATGCATTGAAACGGTCACTAAACGTACTTCAAGTGACGCCATTCACAACAAAGTGTTGACTAAAATGTATACCTAAACTGAGAGCTGCGTCGCGGTTGCTCAGATTTGTCACGTTTGTAAACATGTTTCTCTGTGTTTGTTGGGATTCAATCACCATAGTTTGTCTCAGCGACCAACGAGATTGAATGTAACAGATGCCTGCTAATATCGCTAAACACCACCAATCCTACTATAAGATGTATTTTATGCTTGCACATGTTTTATGGTCATTTCCAAGTACTGATCCAGTTGTGTAAGTAGTATTCCACATTGCGTAATCACTTAGCAAGCAGAAATACTTTCTTTTCTGAATCCTGTGGACCTATGCAGCCCTCGACCTCAGTTGTTTTTCTGTTGTAAATACGTTACGAGAATGCTAAACAATGTGTGTCTCTGTTTGATTTGGAGGTTTTTCTTGTGTTCTGAGTTGGTGTCCTTTTTTAAATCCTCTTTTGTAAGTGTCAGAGATCATTGGTTGGTTTGTGCTGAGATGGATACTGAGAGCAAAGTGGTTTCATCACAAGAACTGTCCTCTTGGTCACAACCTCGGCACCTGCAGGCTGTGATGCTGTGTGTGATGGTATGAGCAAAGCAATGACTTTAAGAAAAAATGAGAAAGGTTTAAAGGCATATAGAGATAAAATTATTACTATGACTACTGGAAAAAAATAATATTATATACTACCGGTATATTGTAATATTATAGATGATTTAGTTCAGTAACCTATTTAATTTTTTTACAAGCAACTTTGATGAAATAATTTATAAAACAATCTCACAAGTTATGATCTTTTCGAAGGTATGATTATACTGCTAAAATGATTAAAGTTGTGTTCTGATGAAATAACAAATATCGTCTGTTTATTTGTGTCTGGATGCTGAGCTGTCAATCAGATCAATTAAGTGCCTCTAATATGGGTTATGAAAGGTTGGTATTTTGGTTTTGGGAGTCTCAAACAGCAGATTGACATGCATGCAAGGTCATCAGATTTAAAAATTTCCAGGATTTTTAAATTAACTTAGAGCTGTGTTACACAGTGTATGAAAGCTCATTTACAAAAATCCATAATGGGGCACTTTAAGGTCAGAAGAGGTTACAAGCCATTGCATTGTTGGGTGCCATACATGAAAAATAACCATTTAAAACAACTGTATTTTGACATAATATACTGATGGATTCATTACACATACCACAACACTGCATTAAGTTTAAAATATCAAACACTTTCCACCATATACTTTTTTTTTACTTTCATAAAATAAGAATTTTAATGATAACAAGAATAATCATTCAAAATTTACAATTTATCATTATCTGCAAAGAAGTGGAAAAAGTGGACATCAAGATCAGGCATAAAACACAAGCTTTAGAATCATTAATACAGGTATATGTGAAAACTGAACAAATAGTTGTAACCTGACACAGAGGAAGATAGGAATCATGTTCATGGCAGTTTTTTTGTGATTAAGGGATAATACTTCTTTCAGTGAGGTGTGTGTGTTTATCTGTCTGAAGTGCCTATTAGTCATACAAGCTTGCAGGTTAAACCTGATCAACCGGACCGACGCACCAGAGATTTAACAGAAATAACAAAGAGCAGTCATGATGTTTTGTAAAGACTCACAAGACAGGAGTTTTTTCAATGTAGTACCTGTGCTGGCAATTAAGTCAACCCAGGTCTGTCTCTCTTTAATTGAACTAAGCATTCATGCAAAGCTTGCATAAACTTTCCTGCTATATCAGATGTCATGTACTTGTGTTATTTGTGTATTCAAATTATCACTTTGACTACTATTCCATTCATTGTGATTGTGCATGATTATGCATTAAGGGAAAAATAAACATGCAAATTATGAAAGATCACATAAAAAATCTTAGAATTTAAATGCATTTAATAAAATGTAGCTACTATTTTATAGGCTGTCTATTATAGTTTACAATGCATTTTTTATAACAGTGAGTTACCACAGATTAATTATAAGGAAATGTATTTTATTTATCTTTTTAAAAATGTACATAAATATAATGCATCTATTATATTTATGGTATGGGGAGACTTGCTGCTTTGGGAACTGTAATAGTTGTCAAGTAAGATTTCAGCTACTTTTATGTAACGATATCAAAGACTGTATTGCCATCTATCAACATGGATCAGTTTGAAGATTCTTCTATGACACATGCTGCTTCTCCACTGTGGTTGTTGCCAAAACAGATTTGTTACCAGGCTGAGCTTTTCATTTAGAAATAAAAAAACTAATAAATGCTGGTGCCGAATTACCAGGGATTGGTCAACTTGATTAAGGGAACAATAGTTAGCAGGTCACACCATTTTTAAAAAGCCATTGGAGTTACAGGTAAATGAACAACATTAGCAACAACAATTAAGTGTCACTTTAGTAAAAGAGACCAACGCATTTTGCAAGAAATAAAACAAGCGATTTTGGTCATATTGGTGACACGGAGGGTTCTCCAGCACCAGCTCCAGTAAAAAAAGCTACGATGCTCAAACCAGGGCTTGCTGATGACCTTTGATTGCCATATTACAACAGGAGGTTTCACGAGTTTGCGTTTCCTCAAATTAAAAATAAAATGTGGCGTGCTGTCCAGGGGCGAGCCAAGAGGATGGCGGACTTCGAGCCCTAGTGAGTTGAACCCTAGCGAGGGCAGGGCTCGGCGTCCGGCTCGTGCCCTCCTGAGAGGGATTTTTTGTTTTATTTTTACAATGAAATATATAAAAAGTGGTTACATTTTTGTTTATTTTTTAATTTAATATATTAGTAAGATGAAATGTGACCCTGGACCAAATAAGTCATAAGCAGCATTGATATATAGCTAGTAGCCATAAATAAATAAATAAACATTATATTGGTCAAAATAATCGATTTTTGTTTTATGCACAAAAAAGGTTAGGTTATTTAGTAAAGACCCTGCTCCATGAAAAATTCCATGTAAATTTCCAACTGGAAATATATTAAAAATTAATTATTGATTAGTAATATGCACTGCTTAATACTTAATTTGGACAACTTTAAAAGCAATTTACTCAATAATTTTATTTTTTGCTTATTAAATCAGCTTTCAGATGATTATGAACGATTATGACTGGTTTTCTGGTCCAATGTATATAGGCTAGACTAGTAACTTTTTAAATCATCAACTAATTTTATTGTTAAATTATTAAATGTTATTGTATTTTTGTCTCTAAAAATAAAAGACCATCTAATTTAATAATATTTTTTAATAAGTAAACGCTGTTAACCAACAAACATTCACAGACGAGTCACCTAACGTTACACAGGATTACTGTAAGGTATTTTTTATAAATATGGTGTCAACGTGCCAGATTTTAACTTCCGCAAGTTGTCGCGTGTGTTTTAAATGTATACGAGTTATAATCTGCAATGTGCAATGTAATGAACACACATTTGTAACGATTACAATAAACACGTATAAACCCGGACGTTGAACTCGCAGTACGTGTTGACCGTCAGCAGAATGTTCCGCTGTTTCCGCCCGGAACTTCCTAGAAGTGACACCAGTGTACAGCAGCAGTCTAGCTAGATTTGCTGCTAGCCACAGTGGATCAGCTGATATTTCAGGGCATGTTCGTGTAGATGACCGCTCCACCTGCTCATGAGCTCAGCTCTCTGAAGATGTGCCGCTGAAGAATGCGATAGATGTGAGTAGTTTTGTATCAGACCGTGAGCAGATGTGTTGCAGACATGGCTAGCAGCTGTATTAGCTTTGCAATACATGCAGTCCAGAGGGGAAAGCTGCTGTCAACATCAATCTGTCATCGGTGCGTTTATGGTTCGTGTCAGCTGGGTTTGGACTTCAGGGTGTTTTCTCTCTCACTATGTCAACAGCTATATGAAAGACAAAAATGCGCGGGGTTTAGCGCGGACCTGCTGACAGTGTTTTACTGTAGGATGTAATATTGGGGTCAGATCGTGGTAACTGTTACAGCTTCTGTTGTAGTGCATTGCAAGCGAAGGTAATGGTGATCTGGAAAATATGTTCTCTAAATGTTTCTGTGTGCAATACAGCGGAATGAGTGAATATTGATCCTCATCTGCATACCGGTGTAATTGATTGGTCAAGACTGGACTTGGTCCCTAAACACCCCGAGGGCTCCAGACAGTACTGTTGTGTCATCACATAATAACGTTACCTTAAAGACTTAATTTCTCTGTGTTTAGATGTCTCGCAATGTATTTGTGCATCTCCTTTCTGCTTCTATGAAAAGTAGCCTACTTATTTGAGACCAAGGCAGAGTGCTGGTATGAGAGGGTAACAATAACATGGTGTTTCAGTAAAGGTCTAGGAGCTGTGGCCTATATCACAAGTAATTTTATATCATGGCAACTGTGTATAATGTAATGTCGTTACTAAAAGTTGTTTATATATTACATAACCATGCCTGTTTTATGGATAATCCAGTGAATAAACTGCTTTACAGATGAGAAGCACTTCATCTGATTTGATTAATTTCTCTTTCTATTTAAAAATTTCCATTAGGCAAATAAGTGAAATTCAAAAAGAGAGAAAACAGTAGGACTAATATTATATATATATATATAAAAAAAAAAAAAAACATTTTCTGAATGTGCCACTATCACAACTTTACTCAGTTGTTGTAAAATAGGCAAAGTCAAGTCAAAGAGTGTTCAGATTAAATAAATAAATATATAGACTTAATAATACCTTTTTTCAGAAGAAAGTAATATCTTCTGGTTTGGAAGGATTAATGGCAATATTTGTTATTTTTGTGTGAACCGTTTCTTTAATGTTCCATGTTTCATGGCAACCACGAACAATAAAAAAAAATGCTTTTCCACTTTTACTAGTGTACGCACACACACACACGCACGCACAAATTGGTTGTTCAGTGCTTCTTTGAAGTGGTTCTGATGTTATAAGGAATAGGAAATGCAACATTAGTTAGTTAAAAACCAAACACACATTGTAAGGCTTAAATAAAGCAGTTCAAATTATTATATACACAAATTATGTTTATAAAAATCAACAATGTGAGTAAAAACAAACGTATTTATATAGCACAAAAAAACCAAATAAATGTAAAAAAACTAAATAAAAGGTGTGGCAAAGTAAAACTATAGAAGAGAGCGCCAAAGAAAAGAAGAAAACCAAGCCAAATTTTTCTTTTCTTTATTCTGTAAATCTAAGGAGCACTTTAAATTGATATATAATTACACATTATTATTCCTTTTCAGTTACTATCATAAAATGCTTGAATTTCATGTTAACTTGCTGGTGGTTAAGGAGAGATCCCCTCACATGATTGTAAAGCACTTTGGGCAATACACAATAAAGAGCTATATAAATGCATTCATTCATTCACTTTTAAACCTAAATTTAACATTCAATAACAGATATTTTCTGCAATGTCTTGCACTGCATAGTACTGTATATCCCTCTTTACCAAAATGCCACCGCAGGTGCAGTGAATTCTGAAATTTACAGCAGACAGGCAGGTCGAGACTGTGCAAAATAGAAGCATTTCTAGACAAATATATTACTGTAAAAGGAAAGTTTTACACTAATGAATCATACACTAAACACATTTTGTCAAAGAGCTGACTGTACGAGCCATGTTACGCAAATTCATTAGCTTAAAGTTTAAAGTAAATTATTCGCTTGGATCGCGCACATTTCCTGAAGCAGCTCATTCATTTCTTCATTTTTCTTTCCATGTAAATGCGTTATTCAATGGTGTTATTTGACAAGAATGGCGGAAGTTTTCCATGCATGATTGGCAGACGCAATTAGTTGTTGCAGCCCCAATGTATAGTAAAATATAGTAATATTAATCCCCCCCCACAAACCTACCTTCTGTGTTTCCCCAGATTACGTCTGCAGTGAGTTTGGAGACTCTTGTCATCTCAGTTGTCATGGAGAAGCCATGGAGGTTATGGGGGGCGCTGGAGGCGTGCTTGCTGACCATGTGCGCCTGGTCCTGGGGAGTGTGCCGTGTCTCCCTTCTGGCCCTCATTCTGACCTTCCACCTGTATGGAGGCTTTATCCTGCTGGGACTCATCCTGGCTTCTGTGGCCGGCATCCTGTACAAGTTCCAGGACATACTGCTCTACTTCCCCGACCAGCCATCATCCTCACGGCTTTACGTTCCAATGCCAACAGGAATCCCCCATGAGAACGTGTTCATCCGCACCAAAGACGGCGTGCGGCTCAACCTCATCCTGCTTCGTTACACCGGCGAAAACCCCACCTCAGTTCCCACCATTTTATATTTCCACGGCAATGCGGGGAACATCGGCCACCGCGTCCCAAATGCCCTGCTCATGCTGGTCAATCTAAAGGCCAACGTGGTGCTGGTGGACTACAGAGGCTACGGAAAGAGCGAAGGAGAACCTAGCGAAGAGGGACTGTACCAGGACGCAGAGGCCACTTTGGATTATGTCATGACCCGTTCGGACATCGACAAGACCAAGGTGGTGCTATTCGGGCGCTCATTGGGTGGAGCGGTGGCAATCCGTCTGGCATCGTGCAACCCACATCGAGTGGCCGCCATCATGGTGGAGAACACTTTCTTGAGCATCCCGCACATGGCAGCCACGCTGTTCTCTTTCTTCCCCATGCGTTACCTACCACTCTGGTGCTATAAGAACAAGTTTCTGTCCTACAGACATGTTGTACTGTGCCGTATGCCGTCTCTCTTCATTTCAGGCTTATCAGACCAGCTCATCCCTCCGGTGATGATGAAACAGCTGTACGAGCTGTCGCCGTCTCGGACTAAACGCCTCGGCATCTTTCCCGAGGGTACTCACAATGACACCTGGCAGTGCCAGGGTTATTTTGCGGCCCTAGAGCAGTTTATGAAAGAGCTTCTTAAAAGCCATGCCCGAGAAGAGACGGCCCAGGGGACGGCAAACGTCACCATAATCTAGAACAGTAATTGCTATTGACTGCTCTAAATCTGGACCCTCTCAGATAGAATGTACAATTTATTCTCTTTTTTTTTTTTCTGTCTCCCCACCCTCCCCAACTTCATAAGCTCTTGCTTTCCATTGATTACGCACCAAGAATTTATTAGTTACATGTCATTTATTGAATAGAGAAGGCTGAATTTTAGAATGCTTTTGTCAGCTTTTATATTAAGTATGAATGCATCTGCCTCAAGAATTTAATGCCCTATCAGTCTTTAGTTTCTGCCCTCAATAGTAAACTTAAATCCCTACAACCTGCAAACGTAGTTGGAAATAGTTAAATACCTAATCAAAATGGTCCGAACTACTTTCTGAGCTTGAACTGTTCAGTTTATGCATGGGTTTTAGAGTAGTGGTTTAAAAATACATGAGTAACATAATAATGTTTGTGTTTTTGATTTTACTCATGATTGATAAACTGCTACTGTACTCCTAAAACTACTGAACTAAACAATTTGAACAAACTATTAAACAAATTAAGAAGCTATATTCTTATTTATTTTGTTTATCTTAATATATATTCACACTTTTTTTCTAGTAGAGCAGAGGGCTTATCGAAATATATATTTTTTGCCTTTTAAATTCCAGTGAATACAGTTAAATGGACCAGAGGCAACTGATCCTAGTTCACTCATCTTTGTCCATGGCGTTTCATGCATTCAGTCTTATACCCGACTGTATTGAGTTGGAGCTTTATTTTATCACACTGCCTTCTATTTTTACGAAGGTTTAAAATCCACTCAGGAAATCGGCTCATTGTGCTTTGATCCCATGTTTTGGATTTGCATATGGAGATGTGTGTGAGAGTATAGATTTCTGTACTGATTTTCATGTGGGCTACGGTTCACTGTGAGCACTGTATGAAAATACCAACACAACAAGCCTAAAGTATGTTTACTCTCTCTCAGGCTTCTTGATCTTCTGAAAGTTAGAGTGAAATCGCACATAGCAGCTGCTTGACAGTGTTCCAAGCACAGTCCATTTGCACAACTTGTAAATAAGATCTTTCCCTTCTTTTAATAAGGTCAAGTGTTTAACATCAGATCTTTACCAATGACCTGTTTTGTTCGGATCATGTTGAAAAACCTGCCCATCGGTGACTGTTGCACTGTGTACTTTAAAAAGCAACATTTACAGCAATGTAAGGATTAATTCATACAAAAATTGCCATCAATTGCTCACCATTTATGCTTTTCCATACCTTTTATGACTTTTTATTTCAATGAAACAAAAAGGAGAAATTTTGAAGGGTACATTAGTCACTTCCATGCAGCTGCAGGTAGAAGCCTTCAAAAGGCCGTAAAGTTGGTCATATGACTTCTCACAGCTGAGAGGTTTTACTGTCCATTAAAAACCATTTTATGGAGAGTTGAGTCTTTCTGAATTATGAGATCCTTATTGCAAAACAGATTGATTTGGAGGGTTCAACTCTCAAGATGATTTAGTGAAAAAACAAATAAAAGTTCAGTCTGTTCTTTATAGCAAGCTTTAATCTGTCCATGGGTGACTTGGGATATAGTCATCTTGAAATGTTCTGTCCTCATTCATTGTAGTTGAAGAGCAGCCAGCACCTTCTTTGAAATGTCTCCTTTTCTGTTCCACAGAAGAAAGAAATCATACAGGTGTGAAAGAGAAAATGCTGGCAAAATTCTAATTTTTCTCAACTATGTAATGCATCGAATCAGGGGTATGGACATGAGGTTTGTGTTTCTGTAGTCTCACATTGGTGGTTGATTGTCAAGCACCCATTAAAACTGAATGGTGGACTTTGCAAACCTGGCCCATTATGTAGTGTCGAATCAATGCACATCCAAGTCTGTAATTATTGCATGCTTTAGATGCTCAGCACATTTCGTTTAGCTCTGATGCACTTTTACGCTCACGTCTGTTGTAATGCGTGAAAACTGCCTGTGAATTTTAAGATGACAGATTTCAAGGCAGAGTGATCCTATGTCGGTTTGCATGCAAATATTGCTATCTTCAATCCAGAGTCTATGTCAGGCTTTCCAAAGTCCACCTTTCAGGATTTTAGGGGCTCTTTTGGGCCTGTCGCTTTTAGGGGTACTTACGAGATTGTATAGTAGCACACCTGAGCTCTAGATGTCTTCAGTTATGTATTATTTATGGTTATTGGTTATGTAGTAACAGGACACTTGTAATCCAGTAAGAAGTGGAACCAGCCAATGCAAGAGAAAAAGTTCCCAAGACGTCAGCTTTTGGATGGTTTCAACACATTTTGTACATCAGTTTATTGAACTTTTGATTTTAAAAGAAATATCCGTAATGGTCAATATTGAGCGTATAGGCCTAATTTATAAGAACTGCCTCTAAACCTTATAGGAAATTCTATTAAATTAAAATGATTTGCAATGTGACATTTAGTTGAACTCAAAGTGACGTGCCATGATACCTTATTGAATGTCTGTGTGGTTGAGTGTAACCTTGATGCTGAAATATGATAAAAAATGAAAATACTAAAGAGTTTACTAGATTTGACTAACACACCATTGGCATGTTCTGGCCATTCTCTGGGGCTAGTTTGTATGTTAAAATCTCATTTCATCTTGTTCATAAACTGAATATATGACATAATATAAAGTGCTGCTCATGTTTTATATTTGCTTTTTACAGTGAATAGCAGAGCGGAAAGATTCAGTTCTGAATGTGCAAGGAGGGTTTTCTTATTCTTTCGACATTTGTGTTTTAGCTATGGATTTTCTATTCCAATCATTTGTTCATGTACATACAGTTGAATCACTCTTTCTATTTTCTGTGTGGTGACATGCAATAAAGAAATCAAACCCTTCTGATAACTTGGCTGCATGAGTATCTGTACTTCAAAGACGCTGGTTCCTGTTTTGGGTTTTCACTGTGGAAACTCCACTTTAAAAAGAACGAAACTGACAAGTTTTTTTGTTCGTTTTGGTATGTCTGACTTCATACCAAGAATAGCTTTCGTTTTGCTTTTTCGCTGTCAGTGTGCTATTAATGTATGGTTAACAAGTCTGACGTTTTAATTTATCTGATATTTATCTTTGCACATTTGACGCAGCTTGTTGAAGCAGCCACAAAGTAAGTGGTGACAAAGCAACTTTCAGTTGCAGTGCAGTGTTAAATACGGTGGGTGTGGACAGTTTGGCAGGAAAGGGACACAGAAGCCAGACTGTTAGCTGGAAAGGACATTTTTGTTGAGTACAGTAGCTTTTGAGCTAAGTTTGACTTCAACTCTAGATCCCAGGCTTTTTCCTCTTTTCCACATCAACTAATACAGCTTGAAGAGGGAGGGTAGATATGTGTAGCAGTCTGATCTGGGATTTTTTTTTTTATAAATGTATGCTAATAGCTTGAGGGGAATATTGATGTAATCTGATGGTGAGTTGGATTAAAAAAAACTCCAGACAGCGTCTTTCTGAGTAGAAACCTTTCGCTGCGAGGATGACGTTTTAAGGTAGGTGGAGATCTTTTAAGAAATGCTTCTTTAAAAGGTGTCAGTGGGCTGCATTTACTCACTAATAACTCTATTTTCTAAAAGCTTGTCTCCACCATGCCTGCTGAAGATGTTGGTCCAGGTCGGGGTGAAAGGAGAAGGTTGCCCTGGCTGTTTCTAGTGCTGGTGATTGCTGCCATCACCTCCTCTTCTCTGTCTGTGATCTCCCTGTACCACGTGCTGGCCCTGCAGGCCGAGGTGGAGGGTTTGAGGGCTGAGGTGGTCCGCAAGAGAGAAGAGCAAAGTGGCACACTAGAAGAACCCACAAAGGAGGCAGAAAAACAAACCAATCAGCAGGAGGATGAAGAGAGCAAAGAGAGAATTGAGGTTTGTACCACAATACACGCACTACGATGTCCTTCTAAAATGTTGTATTTAAAATGTGATGGAATTTGAAGGAACTGCGTGAGTTACTGTAGTTGTCACTTGGGAAAACTGTCAGTTCAATAACGGTGTTATAAAGTTCACCTAAGCTGGGTAGTAACTGATTACTTCTAATTTGGATAACAGTATGTAACCGTTTTTTTGTGTGTTTTTTTTTTTTATCAAATGCTCATAATCAGGTTGCAGTTATTTTTTTATGGATTACATGATTATATGTTATTCACCAAATAGCAGTTAATTATTTGTAGTTTATTGATGCTCCCTGATTCTGCTTTTAAATTGATTCCCAATAGTGTTTTTATTTATTTATTTTTTTATGTATTGAAGGAACTTAATTTCTCAGCAATTAAAAACTAAATAACTATATATATATATATAATTTTTATTTTTTTTATTTTATTTTATTTTTTATTTTTATTTTAACTAAATCTAAATATTTGTGAGAATATTTGAGTAATCTACTTTATATCACCTTACTAACAGCAGTTTTCATCAAGTTTTATAATGTGTATTACAATTTGTAAGCAATCTGCCCAGGATAATAGTGTCATTGTCCAGCTCAGGTGAGTTTAGCTGTTTTATTAATTACTGGTGAAATGACATTTTGACATGTCCCTATACTATTTTTTTAAATACTCCTTACATGTGAAATATACACTAGAGTAAGAAGTATGGCAAATAACCCCAAGCCCATCTACTTGTTTCAAAATAATCTTGTAGGTCAAATATATATATAGCTGATATATTTTGAGCACTTTCGTGCTGATCAAATTATCCATTATAATCTACCACACAAAGACCGTCTTTACAAGTTCTGTGCCAATAACATTTAGATTTTTAGATACTTAATCTTGTAGTAGCTGTTTATATTTCTGGTTGTCTGTGTACAGTATCTGCAGCAGGCTGGGATGGATGATACAGTTACAGACCATACTGTCCTCGCAAAGAGGAGCCTGGGTCATACATCAAACAGAGCAGGCAAGAACACACTTCTGCTTATTCTGTGATGTTCGTCTTTGCTTTTCTTTTCAAAGTGCTAACTGAGAAGAGCTGTGGGTTTTTTTTGTATACTGACAGGAATGGTTCGGAGCATAGATGGTGCAAGATTAAAACCACTAAATAAATTAAAAACAACAACAAAACATGCACTTTGTGCAAAAGCGCACCATTAGAAATTTGCATATCCTGTTGCTTTATGAGTCACTAAATACCAAACACTTATAATATCATTACACAAGTTGTGCCTCCATAATCATTCTTTATTTACAGACAATACATTAAGAGATGTTTAATAATAATGCATTGACGATCAGTCATTTTTTTCCTATAGAATCCCAGCCTTGTTTACAAATGATGGCAAACCAGGGACCCACCATCCAGAAAGGTACTAAAGGAGTTTATACAATTGTAGTATTGTGAATGTATTTTTTTATACCATTGAATGTGGCAGACTTCGATTACATTCAAGTCATCTATTTCGTCAGTTTGGACATGGCTTTTTACTAGAGCCATGAAAGAGTTCATTATACTATAAAAATACACTGTAAATTTTAGAACTGAAAACTTTGCTCAAAAAGAGCATTTGTTGTAACTGGCCTTCATTCTGAACTTTGTGGAACCACAATGACAAACACTTCAACCTTAACATGTCAGTGATGCGTGTCCAGAAAGTGCCGTGGTGAGGTAATGAGAGGGAAGTTGCAGAGATAGCACGTACTCTGTAAATCCTTCTGAGAAATCTTCGTGTTAAAATTTGGTGCAGGGTTTAATTTAAAGCCCCTAATTATTTTGGTCTCCTCTTACTGCCCAGTCTCATAGGAAAAATGAATGTTGCCGTTTCGTAAAATCACATACGATGTCGAATCTGAAAAAAATCAGCATAAAGGCAAAAATTACTTATTTTAGTGCTGTCAAACAATTAATGATTTAATCATATACAAAATAAACATTTTAGTTTCGTTCTGTGTAAATTTATTTTGTATATAATTGAAGATTATTAAAATTATAGATGAAAGATGCCAGCATAATGCCAGCAGTGGTCACTCATACTTCATTATTTAAATAAGAGACATTTTAATTTTGACGAAATACATAATACACAGTTTATCCTGTTTTAGTTATTGTTTATGTTGCTAGGAGTGGTTGCTAAGGATGTTGCCCAGTGATACACAAAAACCGATGGGTGAAGTGGTCATAGCTGTGCTGTATCATGTTATATTATATATTAAAAATATATATTATATATAATATATATTATATGTATTTACATATTTATATTTATATAATTTATATGATTAATAAATGTATTTACAATATAAACAATATATTTTCTAAAATATATATATGCTGTTTTGTGTATTTAAAAATAAATAATAAATATATATTCAACACACATACACATATTATGCAAATAAACACCTCCATTTTTCCTGCGACTAATCATTTAACAGCACTTTATTTATTCATTTTTTTGTCAGATTTTGGTCTGTGTGATCTAAAGTGCACAGCCATTCCTTGGCAAGTCGGACTGAAGCGTGGCACAGCTCTGGAGGAAGATCAGGGCACCATTTTAGTCAAAGAGGAAGGATTCTTCTTTATATATAGTCAGGTATTTACATATTTGAATATCTTGAATGATGCATTCTTTTTTGACCTCTTTGAAACATCCCAACACCGTGCTCAGTGTTTTTTCCTCATTATTTCAAGCTCTCCTTTTCCCAGGTTTACTACACAGACCCTACATTCGCTATGGGCCACTTCGTGATTCGTATAAAGAAGAACGTCGTAGGAGACGAGAGTCAGCACGTTGTTTTATTCCGCTGTATTCAGACCATGGATAAAAATTATCCCTTCAACACCTGCTACACTGGAGGTGAGCGTCTCTTTAATCAGTGTTACAAAAGAGGGTGAATTCTCATTACTGTAATGTATCTGGACACTTTACTTGCAAATCTCATTTTTTTTTGTTATTAATATATTTTAGAACATCTGTATTTTTATTTAATGAGAATATAGCTATAATAAGCATTTCTTTTCCCAAACTTCATTAACAAACATTTATGAACCTTGTGGTCCAGAAATATTATATATATATATATATATATATATTTATATACACTACCGTTCAAAGGTTTTAGAAGAGTAAGATATTTAATGGTTTTTAAAGATGTTTCTTTTGCTCATCAAGGCTGCATTTATTAGATAAAACATCCAGAAAAAAACTGTAATATTTTGA
>JAUCMT010000160.1:3373315-3396882 GCA_032357475.1 Enteromius thamalakanensis | reverse complement strand
CAAAGGGTTAAAAATTGAAGGCACAAGTTGATAAATACATAAATAAATACATCTGTACCCGCCGGAGGGTACGCAGAGTTTAACAGGTTATAAGACGTCTTCAATTTAAGCCATGTATGCTTTGGTTTAAATTGTTCAAAATATTTAATAAATAACCAGTTTGTTTCCTTAATTTATTGTAAAATCACAAAGATGATTCCTTTAGAAGAAAACAACCTTTAATAGCTTAGCATATAACAGTACAAACCTTTAATTAACTGTAAGGGCTTATAATAAATAAAATATAATATAATAATAATATAATATGAATATATATAAATAAAATATAAAATAAAATAAAATAATATTTCAATCATTCTATCAATATCATGCTGTCAATATATATATACATTTATATTAAAAACAGTATAAATAATAAAGGTTGCATATATTAAGACACTTAAACATGTTTTTTGTTTTCAGGCTTCATTGGCTTTTTTCAGGCTTTTTTTTTTATCTCTCTGCATAACACATCTCACCCGTACAGATGTATTTGCCAAATACCCCATACCAGATAAATGGCAAGTAGTTCAGTGAACAGTGAGTTATTAAGCAAGGCACCATCTGGTTAAAATACCATAAAGCATCACATGGTGTTGAAAAACATGTGTCTGCTCTGACAAATCTATTACTTGGAAAGTAAGTATGTCTGAATTTAAGGGTGTGAGGTCACAGCAGAGTTTCCTAATATCTTCTCTATCATCACACACACACACCAATCTCCATCAGGAAATTAAATGTCACACGTCACTATCGGTAAAAATATGAGAAGGCACCGGGGAGACGTCTCGGCTGACAGGAACAATTACTTTGTTTCTATAACGTATGTCTCTTCACCGCTTCAGTGGACTCCCCACAAAGGCATGCATGCCATCAAAACATGAGGTGTAATATAACCTCTGTAAACAATGAACACACTCGGCACCGGCAGAATTCAAGATGTAGGTACTCTCTAAGCTGCATTTTTACCCCACAGGACGAACCTCGCCCAATATCCCTCCACCCTTCCGTTCCATTCAACACCTCCGACTCCTAATCCATTCATTCCTGACATTTCTTCCCTCCTACATTCTGTGTGATTGTGAGCTGAACGTTAACACAATAAATAATCATGTAAAATACTTTCATACTCCTAGGGATTGTTTCCCACCCAAAAAAACTCACCACTCACCAAAAAAATGCCCCACTGTTATTAACTACAGCCACTACAGAACTACTGAAGTCCTCTACATGTACAGTATGTTCAATTAGCATCAATAAACATTAGCATTAAATGATGGAAAATGTCCCAAACCATCAACACAGCTATAATTTTGTAAGTAGGGGTGTCAAAAGTACTATTAAAAATCTATAATAAATAAACATGCATTTCTACAGCATTTGTTGAACGGGGTTTTAGTATTTGTGCAATGTCTTAACAGTCAATGCAAACAGATGCTACAAAAATACTATGTTTGCAATTTTAATCATATCCAAAATATTATTATGCATATATACATGCAAACACACACACATACACTACCGTTCAAAAGTTTTAGAACAGTAAGATATTTAATGGGTTTTAAAGATGCTCATCAAGGCTGCATTTACTAGATTAAAAATCCTGAAAAAACTTTAATATTGTGAAATATTATTTCAATTTAAAATAAATGTTTTCTGTGTAAATTTATTTTAAAATGTAATTTATTCCTGTGATACAAATCATCATTACTCCAGTCTTCAGTGTCACTTTCAGACCTTCAGAAATCATTCTAATATGCTGATGTTTTATTATCAGTGCTGGAAACAGTTGAGCTGCTTAATAGTTTTTTTTTTATTATTTTTTTTTAGGATTCTCTGATCATTAAAATATTAAAAAGTGAAGCATTTATTAAACATGGGATATAATGTTCAAAACTACTGTTACAGTAGCTTATTGTTTCACTACTGTTCAAAAGTTTGGGATCAGTGCATTTTTATTCTTTCTTCTTTGAAAGAAATGAACACTTTTATTAATAAATGAACAAAAAAGTCATAGCATAGATTTACATTTTAGAAATGTGTTATATTTGGTAAAAAATTAAGTTGTTTTTTACTTTTTATTCATCAAAGAATCCTGAGGAGAGAAAAAAATCACAGGTTCCAAAAAATATATTCAGCTGCACAACTGTTTCCAGCATCGACAATTCTAGTAATAAATCAGCAGATTAGAATGATTTCTGAAAGGTGTGAAAGTGACACTGAATACTGGAGTAATGATGCTTTGTATCGCAGGAATAACTTACATTTTGAATTATATTCACACAGAAAACAGTTATTTTAAATTTAAATAAAATTTCACAATATTACAGTTTTTTTCTGGATTTTTAATCTAATAAATGCAGCCTTGATGAGCAGAAGAAATATCTTTAAAAAACATTAAATATCTTACTGTACTAAAACTTTTGAACCGTAGTGTGCATATATATGTATATGTATATATATATATATATATATGTGTGTGTATGTATAAGAAGTGTTTTCTTTAAGCAAAATAGAATTGCTTCCATTCTTATTTTTAAATTGCGGTTTTGGGTTGAATTATAACCCAGACATGTTTTTTTGTGACAAGCACTCACTGACAGAAACTACACCACATTTGTTACCACACAATCAGGAAGTCCAGAAATAGAATAAGACCAGTAAATGCATTACAAATATATTCCAAAAATTCCAAATATGACAGTAAATATGTTTTACTTTCAGACTGTGTATTTTAAATATAATGTACTGCTGTGAATAATACTATTAAATGTCTTATAGAGAAGTTCTATGCATATATGAATAAATATATGATGTGCAGGTGTAGTGAAGTTGGACTTTGGGGACAGACTGGAGCTTCTGATACCTCGTACCAATGCAAATATCTCTCTGGATGGGGATGCCACCTTCTTAGGAGCAATAAAGCTGGTCTGACAATGGAGAAAGACTTTGGATCAGATACTGATTGTATATGCTATTATCGTTATTCATAAAAATAATTATTGACATTCCCAGAGCTTCCTTGTAGCTCTTCACAGAATTACTTTGTGTCATTTTATTTAGGTTCACACTCACATAATTGATAATGTTCACCCTATTCAAGTTCCTTTATGTCATGATTCATCAGTCTTTATAATGTTTTATCAAAATATAGTTCAGAAATGACTTCCCTCATTGAAGGCCTCTTTGTATTTCCACAACGCACCTGACACATTCAGGTATGTAACAACCATTTTCACAATCCAGTCAGTTCCTGATGAAAAAAAAAAATCATGTCCCGCTCAGCATTTGTATTTAGTCTGTTTTAAATAAACAGTTTATTTAAAACCCTATTGACTCTAAGATGTGCAATTAACAGCATTTCTTGTTAAGGTTGTGAACACACACACACCTGTATTTAGTTTATTCAGAACATCTGTTGCAGAATAACACCTCACCATGTGGTTTGGTTTTAAAAAGTGCTTTGACCTTTATAACATGAAAGTGTGCTTTGATACATCAGTGTGTTTCAAGTTTACGTTGAATATGTCACCTTCATGATTCTACCAGCAGATGGAGTCAGTATCACACTGTGGAAGAGTATCAGAAAGTACCTGCGTTGTGTTGAGTGCTTCACACAGCTCTCTGTTAGTTGACAGAGGTTGTATATGCATCTTGTGTGTGAATTTGGCATCTCAAATAAAAACAATCATTAAAGTGTCCCAGGCCTTGAGATGCTGAAGTTCTGCATGTAATATAAACTCAGTGTCTCTTAATAATAAATCATCAGCTCTGCTGCTTTGCCTTGCTTCACACTTGACATGTTCAAGGAGAGTGGTCTTGGATGTTGGCTGTAACGTGTCCCACCATAAGCGGGCATTTGTTTTTTGGGGGGATTTATTGTTCCATGAGCACTATATATAAATAAAGAATCCTGGGTTTTGGCTTATCATATCCATTTTTACCAGAAAACAACTAAATCTGCTACTAAAAAACTAAAAATGCTACATTTTCATGATCAGAAACCCAAAAAAGAAACCTTTTAATATAGGAAATGTAGTTACAGGTATGTCTAGCTAGACCACTACTGCTGGCTTAGCTTTTATGTATGAAGAATCAGCTGCTGAATCTCTGAGGAAATTTTATCACACTTATACCTTTATAGGCCTTCACACAATAGTGCTTGCTTTGCTGTTTCCAGGACAGATCATATTCTTTTATTTAGACCACTCAGCTGTGGCTGTTAAGAGACATGCGTAGAGTCTGGCGAAGTCTTGATGTAATACAACCACGTTCACCCAGAGAGAGACTACACCCTAAAGCCTGTCTCTTGGGGAGCCTGAGGAAGTGATGGGTACTTTAGGATTGTCTCTCAAGCTGAGGTATTGAGTCCTCAGCGGGGAAGGAAAGACCCGAGATACAGAGATCAGATCAGTCAAACACACTTGGACTCTATTGGGAGGCTGAATGAAGATCAATGAGCAGTGTTCAGCCATGCTTCTTGCTCCTTTTCTTTTGATTATTTTTCAAAAAGGAGATTGCTCAGCTGAGACTCTGGGTTTTTAAAAAGTGTGCTCTATTGATTTTGCTCTCAAAATGATGACTTAAAAAAAAAAAAAAACTGACTGCCATTGCGGTAAACCTCTGTTTTGCTGTCATGCTCTCCTGCTATTCAGCTGATCCCTTTGCATTGTAAGACTCCAAACCAAGTATTATTACTCCCTCTATTACAGTTGTTACTCACCAACCAGTGTGTTTATAACTCTCAGCACACACACAGTCCACTACTTTTTGAAAGAAGTCACTTATGTTCACCAATTCTGCAGTATTGATGCAACCTGCAGTTAAGAACGCAGATATTGTGAAATATTGTTAATATTTTTAATAATTTTAATATTAAATGTTTGTCTAATATGCTGATTTAGTGCTCAAGAAACATTTCATGCACTTATACACAACACAATGTTGAAAACAATTGTGATGCTTAGTAAATAGTAGGGATGTAACGGGATTGTAAATACCGTCGTACCGCAATATCAAATGTTTTCGATACTACCGTGGTCGCATGACTCGATAAAACGATAGGTCTTCTGAAAAAAAGTTTGCTCAGGTGAATGGAGCGAACGGGAGGTTTAATAATTTTTTGTTATTAAAATATAGTTTCGTATATATAAGTTAATATAAGTTCGTGTTTCAGAGTTAACAGATAGATGGCTAATTTATGCACTTTCAGAAATAAGTCACCAGGGTGGTATCTTTTCAAAAGGTTAATGTTTGTACCTAAAGGGTTGATTTTCAAAGTGTAGTGTAGTTCAGCAGAATTAAATGAAGACTGTGAGTTGACTGCATATGATGATGAATGATGCATGGTAATTCAGTCCTCTAAGTAAAGTTTGGATGAAAGCAGCTCTTTTTCTTTTCTTTTTTTTGTACCATATTTCATAAATTTTTCCTACTGTGATAAATGGAAAGCGAGATAAGCAGAAGGGACGTGTGAGTGTGTTGAGCATGGAGAAATCATGTGGAGAGGAAGGAAAAAGGTGCAGTCTGCGAGGAAAACTCCCCGTGACCGGCATATCTCCCACTTCCAAATCCTTCACACATTCCCTGTTAGTGTTCTTTTTTTCCTAGTTTTACCTTTTCCAGCACCATCCCACAAAATTCTAGGTAGGAAAAGACAGACAGGGGAGGGCAGGAGAGGATGATATTTTCACACCCACATTATTCGCTCAAAATTTTATCCACCTAAACACATGCACTAGTTTACTTGAGGCAGTTTTGCAGTCAGATTAATTTCTTTAATTTTTTTTATGCATATGTAGTCAAAGTATTTTATGCTACAAGTCTGCCTATGCATTATTAATAAGGCATGTGTTATGACAGGTCCTTTGCATAGTTTAATCCTCATAGAGTTTAAATATTTACACTTGTTTAAACATTCAGTATAAACATGAAATATGAACTTTATGAGAGGTTGTGGAGAGTTTTGAGGATACACTAACCCAGCACAAGCAGCCTACATCTTACACACAAAAAAACACTTGCAGAGCACACTGGTGAATTCTTAACAATTATATTAATGATTAACGTTATTGTATTAAAACTTACATTGATTATTATTAGTATTTTAGTAGTAATTACTTAATAATTTAATCAGTAATTACTTGTGTATTTTATTATATTACCACAGACTCAGTCTGTTACAAAGATGTGTAACAGTAGCTGCCTGTTACATCTACGTAATTACAAACTGTAATAACAGGCTTTTCCATAACTTAGTAATATGATACTTTTTTTTTTCATGTTAGTACAATGGCTACTACTGAGTATCTAATTAGGTAATTACTCTGTATTATGACACCTTAAAAAAGTGTTACCCAGTAGGGGATGCAATGTGAATCATTTTCTACAAAAGCATCTGACAAATGCATAATATATGCAATGTGTTCTCAATGAGCTTCCAATTTGTAGCAGAATGAGCTGAAATAATGCAGATAGTGTAGTATATGCAGAAAATGAATGTTAATAAATATATTTTAAAAATGAAAAAACTGCTATAAATTAAAACCAAAATTAGCTTCAGGGTGAGTTTTTTTCAGTAAGCCAGGTGACTTCTAATCTTCACAAATGTATACATTTTTTTTACAATATGACTTCTGTCTGCATTTCTGACAATATATGTTTTGTCAAGATTAGAAAAAGTTTTTATTATAAAATTGTAGATACATTTGTAAAATTAGGAACAGGAGAGGAGTTATTAAGTGTTTAAAGTACCAATTTCATGGCCAAGCAATGTCCAATTAATTTTTTTAAGCTTTAAGCTTTTGAATGATATCTAATGTAGGGTGATGTGAAATATGTAACAAAAAAAAAACATGAAAAGAGCACTGTAAAGGAATAGTTCACCTTCACACGCTAGTCCCCATTGACTTGCATACTGTTATTTTATTTTATTTATTTTTTTTATGGAAGTCTATAGGGATCAGCAATTGACATTAGAGTCTTATAAATACGACATGTAAAAATCAAAACAATTTTGTTTCTGCATTTTTAGTATTGTAAATTTCCAGAGTCACCACACAGTTTGAGAAGTGCAGTGAGAAAAACAATAGAAAGGGCCAGAGTGCACTGGAGATGGCTGCGGTTCAAACTATAATGGACAGCAGAGAAAAGGCCGGGCCAAGTGAAAGGCCAAACATGCAATCAGCCAATGTCTTTAAAGGCTTTACAAACAGAGCATCTGGCGGCGCGAATGTCTATTGAGCGCGGGGTGAAGGGATTGGTCTGCCTCATGTCTGAATGTGTCAGCCAGGCAACGCCCCCCCCTCCCAAAAATGTCTTTGTGTGCTGCCATGGCAACTGCTGGTGTGTTGGCGGAAGCTGATGTCATTGTGAATGTGCTTCTGAGGAGAAGGGAGGTGAATGGGGCGATGGAGAGAAAGTAGGAACGGCGGAGACATTTTTGTCCCACAGGAAATGAAACATGCTGTGCACACACTGCGGCTGGCCAAACACTGATGAACTCATTCACACACTCATTTACATACACACTTTCCCTCAAAAAACTCTGGCCTGCTTTCCATTTGTTCCCCCAAATCAGCATCCAAGTTTTTTCCTTTATCTGTCCTTACATAGAAGATTCAAATTACTGTACATTAGGAACAGTTTCAGAACAGAAACTGGATATATTTTTGTTTTATATTGTTGGCATATTACATTTAAAGGATTTTGGATATCTCTTTTTATCACTCCATAATTCATAAAATGTTATATATAAACAAACCCTTCTCTAAAACACAGTGCCGGAGTGGGACTCCTTTTCAGCCCTGGAGTTCCAAGTCTCCCACATGTAATGTTTAACAGTATCAGAATTTATTTTCTTTATTTTATCAAAAACTTGAAATTAAAAAAAAAAAATAATAAATACAAATATATATGAAACTATATGTATAAAATAAAGATTAAAATAAAATAATGACACTATAATGTCTTTTTCGTGACATGCTTTATAACTTCAAATATTTTTCATAAATATGAGAACATTAAAAGGTAAATCTCTCTTTAAGACATCACAATGTCCTTTTATGCAATATCTGAATATATATTCATAGGGATTGATATCCAATCCTTAAACACAAATAAACACAAACGCAGAATAAAACGAGTATTGCACTGTATTCTGCAAGACTTTTTTTAACCACAGTATTACTTTCTAATGATGGCTTCATCTTTTTTTTCTCTGCATAAGTGCGGCTTCAATGAAATATGACCAACCCTAAAACATTAATAAAAATGCCTAAAGGATTAACATCACTTCCTCGTGGCATTTCACTAGCTGTCCTGACAATGTAACCCTCCAGAGGGGACATCTTTAGTCTGTCCCACTAAGATGCAAAAGTAGAAGAAAAAGTTGATAAGTAATAATGAACGGTGGTTTGCAGACATCATTGTTTTGCACTGCTCCTAACTAGCTTAAAGTTATCTTAAGGGCTGTTTCATCGTCTTCATGTGCTGTTGTACTCTCGCTGCGGCTGGTTTAAACGAAAAATTTACTCAGCCTGTCTGTCTGTTTGTCTCTTGGTCTGTCTGTCTGTCTGTTGGTCTGTCTATCGGTCTGTTGTGTCTGTTGGTCTGTCTGTCTATCTATTGTTCTGTCTGTCGGCCTGTCTGTCGGTTTGTATGTCTGTCTGCTGGTCTGTCTGTTTTTTCTGTGTGTCTCTCTGTTGGCTTGTCTGTCTCCTGTCTGTCTGCTGGTCTGTCTATCTGTCTGTCTGCCTGTCTGTCTTTTTTGTCTGTCTGTCGGTTTGTCTGTCTGTCTTTCTGTTGTACTGTCTGACTGCTGGTCTGTTGGTCTGTCCGCTTGTCTGTCTATTGTTCTGGCTGTTCTGGCTGTTTGTCAGTCTGTTTGTTGGTCTGTTTGCTGGTCTGTCTTTCTGCTGTTCTGTCTGTTAGTCTGTCTGTCCGTCTATTGTTCTGGCTGTCAGTCTGTTAGTCTGTCTGTCTGTTTGTTGGTCTGTTTGCTGTTCTGTCTTTCTGCTGTTCTGTCTGTTAGTCTGTCTGTCTGTCTGTCTGTCTATTGTTCTGGCTGTCAGTCTGTTAGTCTGTCTGTCTGTATGTTTGTAGGTCTGTCTGCTGTTGTGTCTGTTGGTCTGTCTGTCGGTCTGATGGTCTTTCTGTCTGTCTATTGTTCTGTCTGTCTGTCAGTCTGTTAGTCTGTCGGTCTGTTTCTTGGTCTGTCTGCCTGTCTGTCTGCTGGTCTGTCTGTCTGTCTCTTGGTCTGTCTGTCTCTTGGTCTGTCTGTCAGTCTGTCAGTTTGTCTGCTGTTGTGTCTGTTGGTCTGTCTTTCTATTTGTTGGTCTGTCTGTCGGCCTGTCTGTCGGTTTGTCTGTCTGTCTGTTGGCCTGTGTATCGGTCTGTCTGTCTTTTGGTCTGTCTGAAAGTCGGTCTGCCTGTCTGCCAGTTTGTCTGTCAGTCTGTTGTTCTGCCGGTCTGTCTGTTTGTTGGTCTGTCTGCAGGTCATTTGGTCTGTCTGCTGTTCCCTCTGTTGGTCTGTCTGTCTGCTGTATGCTGGTCTGTCTGTCTATTGTTCTGTCTGTCGGCCTGTGTGTCTGTCGGCCTGTCTGTCTGTCTGCTGGTCTGGCTGTTAGACTGTCTGTCTGTTTGTTGGTCCGTATGCTGTTGTGTCTGTTGGTCTGTTTGTCGGTCAGCTGGTCTTTCTGTCTGTCTATTGTTCTGTCTGTCTGACTGTCTGTCTGTCAGTCTGTTAGTCTGTTGGTCTGCTGTTGTGTCTGTTGGTCTGTCTGTCTTTATGTCTACTGGTCTGTCTGTCTCTCGGTTTGTCTGTCTGTCTGCTGGTCTGTCTGTTGTGCTGTCTGCTGGTCTGTCTGTCTGTCTTTCTGTTGTTTTGTCTGACTGCTGGTCTGTCTGTCTGTATATCTTTCTGACTGTTTGTCTGTCTGTCTGTCTGGTGGTCGGTCTGTCTGTCAGTTGGTCTGCCTGTCTGTCGGTGTTTCTGTCAGTCAATCTGCCTGTCTGTCGGTTTTTCTTTCAGTCGGTCTGCCTGTCTGTCGGTTTTTCTGTCAGTCGGTCTTTCTGTTTGTTGGTCTGTCTGCAGGTCTGTCTGTCTGTCTGCTGTTGTGTCTGTTGGTCTGTCTGTCTATCGGTCTGTCTGTCTTTTGGTCTGTTTGTCTGTCTGTCTGTCTATCTGTCTTTCAGTTGGTCTGCCTGTTAGTCTGTCTATCTGACGGTCTGTCTGTTTGTCTGTCTGTCTGTCAGTCTATTGTTCTGGCTGGCTGTCGGTCTGTTTGTTGGTCTGTCTGTCTGTCTGCTGTTCTGTCTTTTAGTCTGTCTGTCTGTCTATTGTTCTGGCTGTCGGCCTGTTTGTCTGTCTGTCAGTCTGTCTGTCTGACGGTCTGTCTGTTTGTCTGTCTGTCTGTCAGTCTATTGTTCTGGCTGTCGGCCTGTCTGTCTGTCTGTCTGCTGGTCTGCCCGTCTCTGTCAGTCTGTTGGTCTGTCTGCTGGTCTGTCTGTCTGTCTTTTTGTTGTTCTGTCTGACTGCTGGTCTGTTGGTCTGTCCGTTTGTTGGTCTGTCTGTCTGTCGGTTTGTCTGTCAGTCTGTCTGTCTGTTTGTTGGTCTGTCTGCTGTTGTGTCTGTTGGTCTGTCTGTCTGTCTGCTGGTCTTTCTGTCTGTCTGTCTGCCTGTCTGTCGGTTTGTCTGTTAGTCCGCCTGTCTGTTTGTTTATTTGTCTATCGGTCTGTCTGTCTTTTGGTCTGTTGATCTGTCTTTCAGTCGGTCAGTCCGTCTGTCAGTCTGTTGGTCTGCTGTTCTGTCTATTTGTCTGTATGTCTGTCTTTCTGTCTGTCTCTTTTTTTTGTTGAATCTGATGGCTCTTAATTCTTTGAATAGCAAAATGTCTACTGCTGGCACACTCCAGAATCTTAGCACATGCACATTTTGTCATCCAGCAATGGTTTATATGTTGTGTCATGACTTCTGAGTATTCAGGTAAGCTGTTCATTTGACATTGTTGTATAGCAATGCATGCATGTATGTATTCAGAAGCAATTTCCATATATTGTGAAAGTCACTGCAATACATCACAGAATGACCAAACTTTTTTTGACTAGCAGAATCTGAATTCTGCTTTTATTTTATTCATTTATTTGCTTTTATTCTACTCATTTTATATTTTCTTCCTCATATTTTTTCTGATTATTTCATACTTCTTGTTCTCATCCGCATGAGTCTCCCCTTGCACGCTTTCTGTTATTTGGTTCTTGTATCCTCTTGACTATTAGGCGGTCCTGATTCTGAATTATCCTTCATCTACATCACAATCTCCTCCCACCAAAGTCCCCTGGCACCAACCCTAATATTCTGTTATACATAGCTCCACATCCTTTGCTGCATGCACTGCCTCAGGTGATCTTAAGATATTTCTTTATACAAATGTCATTGTTATATTGTTGTAGACATCCAAATTTGGTCTTGGCAGTCAAATATATTTTGACTCGCTGTCAAACCCAGAGTCCCTTAGTCAGTCTCCTATGAGTCTTTTCCTGCCAAGACCATGTTTATCACAAATGACCAAGGGGGTCAGTGTTACATACACTGGTACTCTGGTACTACTTATCCATTAATAATCCATAAAAAAGTATTTAGACCAGAATATTAAAAAACATGTGAAAGAAAAATTCAGTGAAGCGTGTCCAAAATTATGACTGCAGCCATTCTGAGATGTACACTTGTAATGACTGGATTAAAACATTCTGGTAAATGTAATGAGACTTTCATGTATGGTCCTTGTCTTTTAAACTGTAAGATTTTGTTTGTTTCTCGGCTGGTTGTTTATTCATGTGCTGCTTGTGATTTTACATTTTTACCGCCGCAGCCAGAGCCGCTGAAATTGGCTTTAATAATTCATGTGTCTGTGAGGAGGGGAAGTTAAAGCCTATTTATCAAACCCTCTGTCACAGGACAGAGCAATGAAAAATCACTCTCACCACACTTCCATTCAAGGCCTTTAGCTTGAAGGAAAGGATAGAAAGGAACAACAAACTACAAGAAAATGGCTGCTTTGACAACTATCTTCAGTTTCTATGTCATATTTGCTTGTAATATACTCTTGTCCAGGTCTGGCAGAAGGATATTCCAATTTTTATTGACACCCACATACACTCTCCAAATCCAATTTTAAACAAACAAATACAATATTAATTCAATGAATAAATAAACAAACAAGTTTATCACCATCTCATAAAACAATTTAAATGTACATATTTTTACTGTGTAATATCTCACTTAATAATTTTTTTATTATTATTGTTTTAGCAGCATAATGAAATGCAATCAAATTCTCATAATTTGTTGTCTTTCTGCCTCAGAGATATTGTAGCTGCACACTTGAGAAACTTCACTTACACCACTAAGGGAATAAAAGTCATAAAAATAGATTTGTGTGAAGTGTTGGGGAGAAGAGAACAACAAAGATCAAAGGAATGTTTCCAAAAACTGAAATAACATGCTTTTAATATTTAGTTTTTAATATTAATTTATTGTCCCTGATTTAAAATGAGTATATTTGAGCAATATATTATCATTATCGTACATTTTCATTATTATTATGCAAACTTTTATTTATTTTCATAAATTTCGGAACTCTGAATGTGCCCAGCATTTCTGACTGAGTGATCAATGATGTATGATATATAATAGTTATTTATTTTCAATAGTCAGAAAAGCATTCTTGTCCAGGGAACCCACAGTGATAATGATGAGAATGAGTGGGTGATGGAAGATAGGAAAGGTTATTTCACATAATGAATGCTCTAATTGGGTGGGTGAAGATGTACTCTTAGCTCTAAGCACAGCGTGTAGTTACTCAGGTCATTACTGACCGTGACCTGCTGAAATAATGAAGGTTATTCAGCAAACAGCAGAGGATAGAACACAATTGAGCATTTTGGAAATTTAAATTGTCCTTGATAATTTAAGATAAGGTTTGGTATACTATATGTTTGCACACAATTATGGCCAATTTAAATTCTTTAGTTTTGACTCAAACATAAAGTGCCTAAATGGTTAAAAGTGCACACTCACACACTAAGCTCTAATGTGATGAAATTCTCATCAAAATTGGAGTAAAGGTTTTCCTTACAACCTGTACCTTTTTCAAGGAACCATAAGTAATTGGACAGTTAACTCTAATGCTGTTTTTATGTACATTTTTCAAATTATTGATTAAATGAATAATTATTGGAGGAACTGCACAGGGATGTTTAATGTTAGTGACACTGCGTGTATTGACTGATGTCTGTCAGTGCATGTGTTTTGAGGCTTGTTATATGCACAGATGACATTATTATTTTAGTTGAGTGCCAAAGAGATTGACAAATTTTATAGTCAATCATTTAGGAATTTGATGTTGTATCTTCAGCCAAGTTGAACCAGACGAAAAGCAAAGCTGTAGCAGCTGGAGAACTGGAGTGAGATCTCTGGGAATGAGAAGGTAGCATCTGTGATGCTCAAGCTTATCTTGGAGTTCATTCAGAAAGAATTTTATAAAAGTGCAGCCAGCTAGAGAAGTGGAAATAGTACAAATGTATTTCTTTTTATTCTGTATTCCTTTTTATAATGGTTTATGATCATATGGTCAGCAGCTAATAATTCTCCATGCAACACAATATTTTGTCACAAATTTGCTTTTGTTGCAAGTGATTACGCATTTGATTTGTTTGTTTGATTGTGTGGTTAGTTGGCAATATTTTTCTTGAATTGAATTGAATGCATTTTTTATGTATGTTTGTTTGTTAATTGTTCATTTTTTGTGAACTAATTTGTTTATGTATTGCATATGTATTTGATATACTTTTTTTTTTTGGGTGGTGTTGGTTGTTCATAGGTTTCTCTATGTAAATTGTTATTGTTTTTATTTGTTCATAATTTTATTGTTGTGAATTTGTTTATTTTTTCAAGCTTTTTGTAATTGGATATACAGTAGTTATTAATTTATTTGTTTATTGCTTATAGTTATACTTTGTAGTAGTATTTATTTATAGCCTGGTTGAATTCTTGACTGAGAGAGTTCAGAAGGGTTCTTTCTAAGGAAACAATTGTTAAAAATTGGGTCCCTCAGTGAAGTGTTTTAAGTCCTCTTGTTTTTTTGTACATAACTGAAATGTAAGCAGTTTGTGATTGCATTTGCTTGAAATGCTGATGATTCTGCTACATTATTTTCAGACAAAATATGTTAGTATAGCAGTGTATACCTTCTTTCTTTCTTTCTTTCTTTATTTCTTTAGTTCATTGGTTGGTTGGTTGAGTGAGTGATGTTTTGTGGAAATTCCAAACTTTCTTGCTCACTCTCATCACTTCTCCATCTTTTTGTCAGAGTAGAAGTTCGAAGTGTCTTTGTTATCCAGATGGAGACCAGCAACAGTCTTTTGTGAACATTAAATAATTAACATTTAATAGAAGTTAATATCAGTTGTATAGTCTACAGCTACAGTAATTTATCCTGTCCTGCTCTGTTTGTTTGCTAACTGAATTTCATATTGTTACATATTTGTGCGTTCGACATTTGAACACCCCTGGTCCCTCGCTCCCCCTCCCCCGCTACAGTTCCACGGCCAGCAGAAGTCCTGTGTCACTGTTTCAGAGCAGCTGCTCTTAAGTAAGCAGATGTAATCAGAGATTCGGAGTGTCTGTAGTTCTCAGTTTGTCTGTAGTCTGGCACACAGCTCTGTTACAATCGGTTTGCCCTTCTTTTTTTAATACAGGCTCATTCTCATTAAATTGGATTCCATTGTGACTCCACCCTCTCTCCTTCTCTCTCTCTTTTTCTGATACGGCTCGCTTAATCGGATGAGTTAGTTGTGGAAGACTCAAACCCATGGGAGATGTGTGGAGTGGAAGCAGCTCTCGGTGCATGTAACATACTAGGAGAGCGAGAACTGTGATCAGTGTAGGTGTCTAACACAATGCAGAAGATCTCTGGATTATACAGACTGCATGAGAAAAAGCGAGCAGGACTTTGAGGTGAGTGTGCATTTCACTGTGTTTATGTGGCTATACTTTGGGGACAAAACTATACGCACTCACAAAGTTTAGGGTCAAAACCGAACATGCACAAGAGATGTGATTCATAATTAAAATGGTTTATGCATATGCACCTTTAAGACTATAGGTTAAGGTTCAAGCTAAGGTTAGTTTGTTATTCAGACTCAAAAGGTTTTTTTTTTTTTGTTGTTGTTTTTTTTGTTCGTTTGTTATTAAATGTTTCATAGGAAGTAGTGAAAGTAGCCTATGTCTACCAAGGCTGCAGTTATTTAATCAAAACCACAGAAACATATTACTATTAAAAATGTTTTTTTCTTTTTTATGAAAAAGTTAACTTTTATTAGCCATTTATTTATTTATTTATTTTTGTGAAAATATTTTTGTGAGTTGTTTGTTTATTCGTTTCTTTTCTTTTTTGTAATTTTAACAGGATCTAGTTTGTTCAATTTCCTTACTAACTAAAGTTGAAATCAACAAAAAATCAAACCCTCTTGGACAGTCTTATTATATTTTTGTTTTTTTTTGTTTTTACTATATATAAAAAAGAAAATTGCATTGTTTTTATGTGTGTTTTGCAAAGAGTTTTCTGTTAGGGTAATGATTAGGTACTATTTACAGTATTAGTTTAGAGTTTAGGATTATTTGTCCCCGTTTAGATGTTACATTTTGATTTACTCCAAAAATGAAAATTTCTCCATCGTTACCTCACCCTGACATCATTCCGAACCTAAATGACTTTCTTTCTTATGTTAAACACAAAAGAAGATATATTGAACAATGCTGATAATCAAATAGTTGATGACACCCAGTGACTTCAACAGTATTTTTCCCACTATGGAAGTCAAAAGAAACCAAAAACAATGTGGTTCTTCAAAATTGTTCAAAATATCTTCTTTTGTTTTCAACATAAGAAAGAAACTCATACAAGCTTGGAACAAGGCTGAGTGAATGCTAAAAAATGTATATGTTTGTGTGAATTATTCCTTAAGTAAACATGTGTAGGTCTATAACTGATTTTTTTGGAGGCTGAACTCTTATGCATGAAGGCATAAAATAATTTATTGGTTATGTAACATTATGATTTGTCATTATGAAAAATGCATGTTGTTACTCTATGTTATTCAGTTATTTCTAAAGTGTTCTTACCTTAAGTGTACTACCAAGATACCAAGTATAGTGACTGGCATATTCAATTATCCCTGTGTATTCTCAGTTCAATCCATACTGCTGTTGACCCTTCCATTTCAACATTATTAAGAATATTGTCCAGTCTTTTAAGTGCTAACATACCTGCTACTTTTCTGGTCAGACCGCGCAATCATAGCGGTTTGTGATTCGTTTACATTATATGAGTTTCCATGTTAGAAACCAGTCTTGAGAATTATATTTCATTGTGATTTAATTAAATGCATGTGTGTAGTATGAAAATATGAAATTAACCTTTGAATGCACCTCTATGGTACATTTGGCATTGACTCATTTTTTACAATGTCTTGTACCTATAGTAATAACCATAGCTACACCTTGGTGTACTGTGGCTTAAATAAGATTTTGACGAGAGAATTATGAGCAGCTGAGAAGTGTTCATGTCTAGCAGTTATTACATTGGTGTGGACAGAGACTGTTGTTTATGCTCATTAAGCTGCTGCATTTTAACAGCGTTCTGTCTCTGAAGTGTAATGTGGGAGACACTATATGGTGGAGAGACACAGTATCAACATTTTCAAATAAGTTTAGAGACATTCTTCTCTTTTTATGACTATTCTAGCATCTTAGAAAACAATCAGTATATAATTAAAACTCCTGTCACTGCATTACTAAGAAGTGGTTTGATTTGTGTCTGTAGCCTATACACATATTTTCTGGGGAGAAAATTGTGTTATAAAGCATAATTTCTGAAAATAATAACCAGAACTGAGTAGTAATAAGCAAATTCAGCAGCAGTGTGTACCTGGTTTAAGAGTGTGTCACTAAATATTCATCCTTCACACAGAGGAAATGTTCTCAGAATGCAGCATTCTGGTGTACTAAAGTAGGTCAGGAGTAATTGTGCGTGTGCTATCACGGATGCTGGTGGTAGAAAGGCAATGTCAGTGAGTGATGCTTTCTACAGATGCCTTCAAACTCAAAATCTGGAGGGCTTGGAACGAATCCACCACATTAACCTGATTTAGAGGGTCGCTTGCAACTAATGCGACCCCTTTTTTCAGGTTTCACACTCTCTCACTCGCTTTCAACATCGTCACCTAAACTGTGTCTTTGCTGCTGTCAAACAGTTTATCATCATGATCCTGTTACATTTTCTGTTTGTGAGTGGAACATCTCAGTAAGTGGATATACCAAATTTGTACAAATAATTTAATTAGAATAGGGATTCTACAAAAAACTACAAAAGTGTACCAATTAAAAAGAATTGTTGCATTAATGTATTATTACATAATTATTATTTACTATTTATTTTTTGTATTTTTTTAATCAATTTTTAGAATCCATCAGATATATCAGTAAACATTTTGAGTCACTAAATAGTACATTCAGTTCAATTCAACTCAATTAAATTCAGTTCGAATCAATGCAATTCTAGGAAGCTATAAGTGAACAGATTTTAATTACTATTAAATGAAAAGTTGTTACAAAAAGTTTTTGCGCCATTGTTACTCCCTTTTTTTTTTGGACTGTTGTTAACAATAATGTTTTCAAAACGTAATGTTGAAGGACTTTTATGAGGATTTTATGCATAAAAATGTGAGAACTTAAAGCTGCAGTCTATAAGTTTTGCTTCTTTGTCGCCGGCTATGTTTGAAAGCTTGACATTACCGTTCTTTGTAGTATTATATTCCATGTGTGGGTTGTACTCAGGAGCTGTTCCAGCACGGATGAATCTATGTTTTGAGGAGTATGTGCAGCTGTCAGTCACTGCACCGGAGTGAATCCTGTAATAATCACAGATTCTATCCTACATCTTGGAATATATGACCCAAATATAAATTTTTACTGTATATTGTCATCTGATCAAATAACAAGTCTGCCAGACTTTGTTCTGACTAACCCAGCAATAAAAGCATTACAATAAATCACGTTACATCTAATGATCGGTTATCACATCAAGCCCTGCAAATTATACTTATTCTCAAATTATTGATTACAACATCAGCATTGCGTCACTATGAGTATAGTATGTATAAGCGTGTAGATTTTAATTTTTATACAGTCTAATCTATAATTGTCACATCATTCTAATTTCATTTTAAGAAATGCAAACTATATGCTCCCTTTAAACTAATTTTCTTTAAAATACAAATCTTGTGTAATCCAGGCTATCTGTAATCAGAAGCACATTTAAAACTGCAATAAAACTCATTCACATGTGTTTCATAAAATCCTTTCCGGATTGCATACCGCCATCATAAAGATTCATAAAGAAAAAAGCATTATTATAAGCAAACCATTGTAAATCGGCTGATAGTTTTGAACACTGGCTTATGTACTTCCTCAAATATTAATTTTGGTTATTTTTAACCAATAAAAAAAAGTTACCGAAGTTACTGCTGGGTTTGATATTCACATTCTACTGCTCATGTCTACATCTCAGTATGCAAACAATATCTTTTGGACAGATACAATCATCTTATTAGTATTTTCCCCTCTTGCACGGTACTTTCTGTCCTCCATCTCATTTTATATCAGCTAAGGCATCTGAGACGCCGTGCCAGTCTAATCGAATTCTCTCCCTCCTTCCCGCGATTGCCTGCGGAGGAATATGTTTCTCTGAAGTTATCAGAAGACTGATATCTTCCTTTCTTTCTTCAAGCCATTTTCTTTCACACCTTTCCTTGGCAATCCATAAACTGCGGCTGTTTGGAGACCTGTTGTTAGTTTAGGCTTTAACTCATGTTTACAGACTGTGCTGGTTTTCCAGTCAGCTGTTGATACAGTATGTTTGCAATGATGGTATCATTTGGATAAAGGTGTCTGCACAATGAATAATGTAAAGTGTAAAGTAACAACATAATTCAGGCAGAGAGCTCTGAATAGACTGGGGGTGTCAGCAATTCTCTCTGAAATGGACAGAAAGCAGAGAGTGTGTGATGGATGGCTATTTGAGAGAAATGTGAGGATTTTATGACTGATTACGCTAGTGCTGAAGGTGGAAAATTTGCAGCTTAATTGCTCTGAATTAGAGTTTTGTAGCTTAGAACTTGGTCAGAAAAATGTTTGCAATCCTGAGAATGCTTCAGGAGTTTGGCCATTTGTTACATTCCTGACATGGCACACACAGATACATTCACGGAGGTACACTGATAGGGCCCTGCTTGGGCTTCTTTCTATTATTGGGCTCCTGTGTTGTGTAGATCGGCTTACTGTGTTTCCTGTTGGGCTTCTGGTGCATATCCAAACTCACAGATCCATTTCAGCTTCTAACGTCCTTTCAGCTGATTGGACAGTTGGTAAGCAGGTTAAATGCAAGAACCACATCATTTTAAGTGTTATAGTAGTAATATTTCATCATGAAGCACTAGTGATATCGTTAAAACATGAAATGGTTGCATATATATACATAAATAGCAGACATGCAATAAACATTTATTTAACAACATTTCATGTTACACACAATCTGAATAGCAACCCAGTCGCACGGGTGGTCGTAACAATATCACGAAATTAGCACGAAATCTATTTATTCGTGTCAGGGACACAAATATTTCATTATTTTCGTAACTCCAGCACGAACGTAAAAGTACGATTCGATTGGATGCATCTTTTCATGCTGGATTCACGAAAGTACCACGAAAAAAAACGTGCGACTGGGCTGGATTAAACACTAAAGCCATTATGCTGCTTATGAGTGAGAAAGGAATTTAATGAAAATCATACAAATAGTAACATTGATTTCAGTCAAAATCTGTATTTGGCCACAAAAATAGCAAAGTTGGAATCAGTCGTTCTGGTATGCTTTCTCAGAGCACATCCTTTAACGCTTAGATTCAGTCAGTGTGTAGCAACTTTTGCTGCTATTCGAATGAAATGTGTTTTCAACTACCTCTGAAAGTGGTTTAAACATTGTCCACTTGTAATCAGACTGACAAGAACCAGGTCTAAACAGGGCCTGATCCTACCTAACCGCTGGATATTTATTGGCATTGTATTTGAAAACTCATCCCCGTTCTCTGTGTATACGAGATCTCAGAAGTAAAAACTGTTTTGAACTTTTTGAACTTGACTAAACGTTCAAAAATTCAACACTGAAAAGTATCCTTATTTACAAAGTTTCAATGTAATAAAAAAAGAAGAACAAATATTGTGTGTTCTGTTTACCAGTGTATAAGACTAGCAACATGCTAACATTACACTCTGCTGGAATAAATTGAGTTGACTGTGAGTGGCTTGCTGAAATGTTGCCCAAATCAATGACAATCACTTAAGGGGTTACATTTTATAATGTTGCATTAAAAACCAGCCCACTTGGTTTAGGAACAAAGCTTATGAAGAGCAGCTTTTAGGCAAAAGCTATAGAATGCTTGACACACGCTGTATCACCGTCTGACTGTAAAACGGCTGATGCAGGTACTAGTCATTCATCCAATGCTATCTTTTCCAAAGTAGCTTACAGTATACTGACTTTTACAGTACTTCCTGGGGTAATCATGCGGTGAATGACCCAATAATGATACAAGAGTACAGTAATTTGCCTGTTCGTGAATCACCCATCTGGGATTGGGACATATCATAATCCTTAGTGGTCCAACTCTTACCCGCTGCTGTCAAGAGTTTAATGTCAATAAAACCTAAAATGAACCTTTTCTCTTGGGTTTGTTTGTCTTTGGTAAAGTTCATACCGCATATTCTCCTGAGCTGCTGTGATATTTTGAGAGCTCTTTCTGTCTCTCGCCAACTACAGTCCCTAATATCGATCACCTGTTCTGATGGAGCAGATCCAATCTGGCTCCAGAGATGAAGCAGTATTGCACTGAGACTCAAAAAGAACACTTTATCAAAAAAGAGAAAGGTTTTAAGGCAACATATCTTCCTGGGGCAGAGCGGTTTATCTGATGTTATTAAAGGATTGCAAGTATGGGTGTGTTTTATGGGAAGTTCCCTGCGTTTTACCTCAATTCCACATCTAGAGGAAGAGTGACTCATGCATTTACACACTGCGTGATGAAGCTGTTTTTGCTATGTGAAGTCTCGTTCTGGTTCAGTCTGCCTGCATATGCCTCTGTCAGCCTTAACACTAAACAGATGGAGTCAGCAAAGACAGATCTCCACCCTCTCATCCTACCACACGCCTCCTGCAGACGGGTCTGTACATGTGTCTATTGCCTCTCAGGGTAAATCTGTCAGCTCCTTGAGGTAAATCATGGGTTATCTTTTATCACAAAGGAGGAGTGTTCCCACACTGCTATCAAAACTGTGTGTGTGTGTGTGTAACTCTCAGCAATGACCTTCAGCTCCAAGTCCAGGATCAACACACTGGACATAAGCCAGGCTTCTAAGTTATATTCCAGATTCAATATGAGTTAAGCACTATATCGACAACATTTATAGCATGAGGTCGATTACCACAGAAAATGATACATAAAAAAAAAAAGAAATTAAAAAGAAACTCAAAAGTCACAGTTGTAGTAGCTAATTAAAGTAAATGGTCCCACATAGCTTAGGCGATTAAAAGCAGAAATGTGTAGCTTTTATACAAACATTTGCCATTTAAGCTGTGAGGTTTTCTAAAACATATTTTTTTTTAGATTTTTCAATGCAAGATCTCTCTAATGTACTTGTATCTTTCTGTGTTATGTTATAACATGACATGAATTTAAATATTGTATACATCTTTGTTTGTTGTAGTCTCCGCTTAGTCTCAACTTCAGATGTCACTTCCTCAGAACATCGGCCAAAAACAGAAGTAGACTGGGACTAAATTTCAGGCTGGGAAATCACACACTCATCCAGGCCATCTCATACACCCACATCAAACCACGGACAGCAATATTTTTGTATGGCTATCATCATCATAATCATCACCACATAAAAAGTTTAAATCCCTAGGCTGGGGCCAAGCAAAATAATTAAAGATTATCACGTGAACTCCCACTTTCCTTTTAAGTCTTTCCATTTCCCCTGACCTCTCTCTCTCAAGTGTAATTTGACTTTTTTTTTGTTACTAATTTTGTTGTACCTGTCAGTTTTTCATCAACACATCTCCAAAACACGTCAAAATCAATATATCTTAAATATCTTTATTGGAAAATCTTAACACCCAACATATTTTTGAACTATCATTGGTCATGTTTTGCCCTAAGGAAAATTAACCATGGTGTGATAAAAGTATGTATCATGTTTTTTTTTTGGTGGAATGATTACCATTTCTATAACCAGCAAATGCAAATACCATGGAGGAACTATAAAGTTGCAAAACAATTGTTAATTTGTGGCTATGATTTAAGTCCTTTTTTTTTTGCCTTAGATTCTTCTAAAACTGTAAAGCGATGTGTCCATTCTCAAGTCCCACATTGTTTTTGGTGAATGTGTGGGGCATGCACGTGGTGAATTGCATTGCAGGCTAAGACTAACCAATTCATGATTTATAAGAGTTTTAATATTGAATAGTAAATTCAGAAATAATCACTAAATAATCACATCCGGCAGGCATGGATTCTCACGGTGCTCCCAAAGGCCAGCCAGGGGCTGATAAACAACTGATGCATTTGCATTGCAAAGTTATCATTGGATTGGTTAAATTATATAGGATTTCCAGGAGACGTGTGTGTCACATTCTTGAAACACATTCAGCATCACTGAACCCCTCACGAAAAAAAGTTCTGTGTCATGTTTACAACTGTGACAACGAATGCTTATGAGGATCAATTAAATGCTGGATTTTCAAAAGTATGTGAAATGTTTAAAGTTCGCAGCATACAGTATTAAAAGTATGTAAAATTTTTTTTTAAAACACAGGTCTGTTATTGTGGCAATACAAAAACAAAACGAAAAGGAACTTTGATTGGTTGTTTGATATGTGTGTCAACAAAATATGTTGACCCAGGGACACCGCGAACTCAACAAAATCAGGACGTGCGGCAGGGCTTGGCCAATGAAATCTGCCATGTATTCCAGACCTGGCTATATGAGACTACTGCTCCATTACTCTAAATCCTTTTGACCATGAAGCACTTTTTCCACCCTGATTTGATCATCACTTTTTAACTTGGGCTTTCACCGAAGATTTATTTCACAAACAACGGATAGTGATTTCCGTACAATAACCAATCCCAATTATTAAGTAACTTATTGTAGCATGAGTTGTGTGCACACATGCGTCTTTTGGTGCTTTTTATATTTTGAACGGAAATTAACAATTATGTTCACTAAAGACCCTTTCTGACCAGGGGTGCTTTTCCCAAAGGCATAGTGAGCCGACTATGGTCGCAAGTTTCGTCGTTACCAGCATAGTTCAACGATTCGGTGTTTCCCGAAAGCATAGTTCAAACGAACA
>JAUCMT010000160.1:3346436-3373215 GCA_032357475.1 Enteromius thamalakanensis | reverse complement strand
AAATCTATTTATTCGTGTCAGGGACACAAATATTTCATTATTTTCGTAACTCCAGCACGAACGTAAAACTACGATTCACGAAAATGGAGTAAGAATCGTGTCAGTACCACGAAAAAAAAAAGTGCGACTGGGCTGCGAATAAACATCACTGATTAGAAAAAAACTAAGAAGAAACAGAATTATAATAAAGAAAAAACATCAAATTCAAACAAAATTAAAAATGCAATGCAGGGAATTCTGGGAGTGTAAGTTTACGTTTTTTCCTGTAATTTTTACAGGAATTTACCGTTAACCATTTTTTACAGTGTAGCCACTGACTCTTTTACATATTTTTTACACTGTGTTTCAAACAAAAATAATGCTACATCCTGGAAAATTCATTTTCATTAAAGGTATAGTTTGTGACTTTTGTTTGTTTGTTTGTTTTGTTGTTTAATGGCCTTGAAAACTGTTTGGATGCCAATATCCTTCAGAATATATTATTGTGTGTTCCACAGCAGAGAGAAAGTATATAAGATTGGAATAACAAGAGAATGAGTAATTATTTTAAGACATATTTTAAGACATATAATTTTTAAGACATATTTTTCTTAAAAATAAAAATTACAACAAATTGTGAGTTTAAAATGTATTCATTATGATCTATATGGAGATATGTAAATGTAGGAATTACCCTAATATTGATATTACAGACTATGCCTTAAGGCACTAATCTTCCATGTCCAATGCCAACTTTTTAAGGGATACTCTACCCGAATATGGACATTGCCATTTACTCTTCTTACGCAATTTCATGAAGATATTTTGAAACGTTTTACCCACACAATGGCAGTCATTAAGCTCTAATATTTTTTGTGAAGAAATGAAAGCCAGCTTTGAACTGATGTGCATAAAGTGAATAAATGATGACAGAATTGTTATGTGAAAAATCCTTTGAAGTGAAGAAAATTTCAATTCTGAAAGCAAATGTTTGAAAAGAAGAGATAGAGATATGTGTAAAAAGGTATGGCATGAGAGAACGGTCTCATGGTTCACCTGTTCTTGGCAGGCGTTAGGTGGCCTTGCGAACTCTGTTTCCCATTACAGGCTATAATTGGTGACTGTCTTGGCTGGGTAACAGTGTCGGGGCTGACGTCTGGGCCCGTCTGGACATGCAGAGAGACCAAGAGAGGGTCATGTTTGTGTCAGGAGTGAAATCAGTTACTTAGTGTTGCATTAGAAGATACTTTTATCCACAGTGACGTACAGCACACATTACAAAGTTTAATTTAGCTCAAAATATGACACTTATTTTAGAGACAGCCCTTTTGAAGCAACCGGTTTCATAGCCAGATAGACTTAACATTGTCATTGGCTTGGTCCAGGCTGCTATAGTGTTAAAGAAGAAACCTTCTTCTAAGTTTTTTTTTTTTTTTGTGGATTTTACAAAGTTAGTTGTGATTTGGATGGAGCTGTTTGGAATGTTCTTGGTGCCAAAAAGAGTGGTGTGTACAGTGTGTGTGTGTGTGTGGAGAAGCTCTGGGAGCAGCTGGCAGCCTCTCGGGGCTTTGGAATGGTATGTAACTATGGGCAGGTGCATGGAGCAGATTGGCAGAAGTATCCTGCATCATTGATCGTGCACAGACTGTCCACAAAGCAGACGGCCCACACACACCCACATGCATGTACACAGTTAAAGCAACTTTATTTGTTTACACTTCTAGCACAGAAAATGCAGTACAACTCTAAAATACACTACTTTTCAAATGGAAAGGCTCTGGCTTGGATGGTCACAATTCACACTTTATTTTATAAAGTCCAGTTCTCACTGTTAACTGTTAACTATGAATTTTGTCGTAATAAACTTCTAATTACTGCTTAATAAATGAATAGTTCCCACAAAAATAAAAAAGTACACTATAATCTACTTCCAAGCCTCCTAGGTGTATATGACTTTTTACCTTCAGATGAACACAGAGTTTTTAACCTCCTGGAGTCGGCAAATGCAAAAAATGCGTTTTGAGGCATCTTCTCGTGAAGACGTCGATAAGAACTTAAATTACACATTGAGTTTTGATCGTACAGCTAAGAGCAATACATCAATCGAATTTGTGAAGGGTCTACTTTAATTTGTGTACACATATAATAACAACACAATTTTGTGCATTTAGAAAATGAAGAAAACAAACAGGGTGCGCTGCCTGCCGTGTTGGTCTGCGTGATCTTCAGTTAGAAATGCATCACTAAAAGGAACTGAAACTCAGCCAAAACTCCACAAAGAGACATAAGAGATATATCTGTAGAAAGCCTGATAAATCTACTATAACACAAAAACACATATTCTGTGATAAAGTAAGTCATATGAAACCATCCGATGATTATTGGATTTAGAAACTGCCTAAAATTGCCAGATTTTGGTTTTCTTACTGACATGCTCCTCTCTATCCTCAGATATTATATAAACAATATGCTTGTGTATTTCTCTGTAGATCCAGCATGAACTCTATTACTATTTTGTAATGTGGCTAATTCGTACAACCTCACTCACACAGATTCATATGATTTTTGCTAAATTGGTAGACTTGGGAAATTGCGTGCTTGCAATTGATCAAACTACTTGAAAACAATTGAAAACAATACCAAAACTTTTTTGGGCAATTGTGAAATCCTGACCAGAACATGTCTGGGGAAAAGAGGACGCTTGCTGACTCTAAAGCCGCTTAGATATAGAGATTCCGGAAAATACACAGGTAATGTGTTCCAGCAATTGTTCCCGGGTCTTTAGATTTGCTTCATTCTCACTGCCAGCGATTTCCCATAATCTGTGCGTGCGTTCACACACAACCCGTACACGGCCCCGGAATGACGAGTGACGTAATCATGTGATGTGTATGAGTAGAAAATGCTAGACAGCCCAGAAACAGGAAAAACGAGGAAGCGGAAGTGTTTGCATTGCTTTATAAACATGGCAGATGATCAGCTTGGGATGTTGTTATTCATGTATAATATGCTTATTGCTCAAACCACAACAAGTTTTGCGATATTGACGTCTTTTCAGAGAGTTGATGAGTTTAAAACACAGACTAGCCCCTCTGGCACTGCAAGGTTGTATTATAAAACAATATAAAAACTGTATACCATAGATAAACAATATAAAACAGACGTAGGGTTAAATGCATAGCATTTGAACAAAACTGCTAACATTACAGCAGCAGGGAAAATGAACGTTTTTTGACCTGGAGACAGATGTGTCTGCATTCATTTCAGTGGGCTTTAAATTTGACACTTTATAGGAGTGTAACAAACTGAATTTTTTTTTTACTTAATATGATTTTCAGTTAAAGTAACTAATCCTAAAATTCGACATTAGTAGCTTACTTTACACATCATCAGTCGCGCGTCAGTCGTTCTTGTGAATTCAGTTCACTGGCGACTCGCTCTAACCGGATCGTTTGAATCAGTGAGCTGTCGAATTGAGAACAGCTGCGATCAGGTCTTTCCAATTCGAAAATAAAATAATTTGGTGTGATTTGAAGTAAAAGTTGCTAAAGAAAAACTACTCCGTATTTAAATACAGTAACGAAGTACAACTATTTCGTTACAGTCCGCCACTGGGAATAGGCTCCGGCTTTTGTTCCTACAGAGCTCGTTCCGGGACTGAACCCAGTAATGTTACTAGGTCCCCAGCCCGGGATTCAATCCTGGGACGGTTTTGCGTTGACACTAAAGGAACTCTGGCAATTTTCAGGGACAAACATGCAGTGTGAAAGGGGCTTAAGTAACGTTTTTAATGTTTTAGAAAAAGCCTTGAAAGAAGGCCTTCTCTTAAAATGCAAAGACAGGTTTTGCTAACACTACCCCATCTGCCACTGATCAGTCAAACAGCTCTGCCCCCAAATGCATGCCATTGATTAAATTAATGTGTATGTGTTGATCTGATTGAGATGCTCATATATATATATATATATATATATATACTGTATATATATACTGTATATATATACTTTTTTTTTTTTTTTTGTAAAGAATGGCTTAATTACTACGGTCTCTGGGATATAAGTATTATATGTGCTTGAGCTTTAAATTTATCATAACAGAGTACGCTATTAAGTCTCATGAGTGATGCAAGAGTAACCTCTGAGCATTACATCTTTTCTCTGAATACTTGTTTCAGTCTTGAATCAGCTTTATTTTTAAGATAACAAGTTACATATTCCAGCTCTCAGCGGCTTCTCTCTTGAGTTTAGTGGTGGTTGGAGGACTGATGGGGATGGACAGAAAAAAGAGAGAATGCCAGATGATGGCAGTATGAGAGGATAGCAGAGCTCTGGAAATGAGCTGAAGATGGAATATGAAATGAGAGGAACTAAGTAAAAGAAGATAAAGAGAAAGGCTCACGTCAGCTCTCAGAACTCGCCAGAAATGTGGGTGAAAGAGAAATACGAGGAACAAAGTAATGAGGAATATGTGTGTGTGTGTGTGTGCTTGAAACAGATGGATAGAGTGCAGAAGAGCCATATCTGACAGGATAAAGGGGGGATCAGGAGATTTGGGATGCGTCTGTCTTTTATACATGTTCATTGCATGTTGTGATCTGGCCTGATCTGTGCTGCTCGACTGCGGAAGACCAACACACACGCAGAGCGATGAACATTCACTGCTACGAAAGAACAGATGGTTAATGGGGAAAAAAATACAATCATATTCATATATTGTTTCTAGAGTCTCTTCATCTTTTTCTCACTCTCTTATGCTCTCTAGGTGATTGACATGTTAGATGTTACTCAGACAATCAAACATTAAAGGAGTCACTCAGCCACAAATGAAACGAAAGTCATTATTTACTTACCCTCAGGTCATTTTAAACCTGTATGTAGTTATTTCATTTCAATGGCAGCCTGGTCTCACTCTCAATTGATCAAATAATGCATTTTATGTGTTTACCTGATGTGTGCTGCAATGCTTTCAGTGAGAAACCTTTAGCATCTAGTCTAAAATGAATAGCATCATGACCACAAACCCAGTTTCTCAACATATGTGTATCATTTTCATACACATAATGATAATAAGCACAATTATGCTGCATTTCACTATATTTTGCAATAAAACCTTTTTTCATGTTTGATTTTTTTTTCTGTATTCACAATTTAACACATTTCACTGTAGAATTTTTGCCAATTTCTTTTTTTTGTAAAAAAAAAATATATATATATTTTCAATTTGAAATATATGTAAATATTTTCACTTATGCTTCATTTTATTCATATATTAAAATTGTTGTTACTATATTTGTATCTTCATGTGTTTTATATTACTGATATGTTTTTAGGTCTAGGGCTAAGAAAGATGGTTAGATGTTTAAAAATATCTAAATAACAGTTGAATGTGATGGAAAACTGATTCATACAACATATCTAGTCATAAGGTTATACCTCAGCATACAATTGTTTTATTTTATTTTGTTTAATTTTTGCCATTATATGCCTTTAAAACACATACATATAGAATTGAACTGACTTTTGTGGTGCTTTTTTGTATTTGTGTTCTATATGAACAAAAAGCTACATGACTTACATGAATAAAATATCATATTCCTCTACAGCTTCATCCTCTGAAAATAAGATTCAGTGTAACAGATCTATCACTCTTCTCTTGTCATCTTAGGGATTTTGAAGAAATTGTAAGAATTTGTCCATGATCGCCCTCTCAGTCTTGCCGTTTTCCTCCCAAGTACTCTAGCTGAGTTTCTAATCTTCAGGATGTGAAATGAAGTCCTCTCAGCCTGTAGTGACATTTAATCTCATTGGTCAGTGAACTATCTGGTGATATAAAATGCATTAGCATGCTTGGAGAAAGTCTGTCATAACATGATGGAATATCTTTTTAGATCTGAAACAATAACAGAGATCTTCCCTCACTTTTTCCAGCACCGTCCCATACGCAGCCATAACAAAAACAGCAGAGAAATCAATCCTGTCACATAACAGCAGGACAAGAGATCAATGCATTCGCATGGGAGGGAGCGTGTCACTGCAACAAATCAAAACACAAACCCTTATCACACAATAGACACTGACAAGGAACAGGAGACGCTTGGAATTATGGGATGAATGTGCTGATTAGATTTTACTGAGCTGCATTTCACATACACTAGCATTTCATGTATGTGGCATTCACACATATTTTATGATATCAGGGAAGCTGTATCATCTTGACATATGACTCAAGCCACTGAAAGTCACAAAACTTTAAATGATGACTTTTGGTTGCTATGTCTTTGCATTAGATCTGACACCAACCTGAAGTGACAGAGCCAGAAAAATGTGTGTTCATTACAAACCTAGAGCTTGTCCAATCATAGTGCCTTAAAGGCTTCGTCTTCTCATTAAAACGCTGACAGCAAGCCAATGTTCCCCCAGTCATTTATGAGCGTTCTAGTGTTGAATGACAGAAATGGGTTTTTGATAGGTGATGCAGTGTGTTTTGCAGATTACCGATGAGGCAGAACAGAATTTCTGCTTGTAATGAATGAGTGAACTGGGAGTTTTCATTTGACCATTAACTTCCATAACTACCCATCTGCAAAACAGGCTATCATAAATAATCATAAATTCATCATTGATTCTTGGAGGTTTATTTGAGATCATCTAACTAGTAGTGACAGTGCTGAGGAGTACTAACTAGTAGCTCAGCTACTTTTAAATGATTGATTTAATGGAAAATAAAGCAAGCTAAATTTGACCATTTATATATAGAATGTTAAAATGAAGAAAGTTTTCTGTAGGTGGTAGGTTTTGGTAAAGTCAATATACAGTTTGTACATTAGAAAAACCATAAGTAGTGTGTCTGTGTGTATGTGATTTTCTATAGGTGTGACTATTTCCTTTAGGTTTACTGTATGATACAGCAATCTTAAGTGATCCTGTTGTGCATGTGACAAGTTTGAGATGGAGTATAGCAGGTCACTGGAAAATATCTCAAATATCCATCTATACTATGAGGAAGTATTTATATTTTATTTTCACCAGCTGTAAGGTCTTTAGGAGTTTGCATCCAAAACCGTTGCAAATCCTTACCATAGGAAGAGCCATTATTAATTTAACATTTGTGGTGTGCTTCGACGACTACATTCCAAAAAAACTAATATGTTTTTCATTTGTATTTTCGACCATTTTTGCATGCAGAATGTTGTAAAATGATCACTGTTCATGTATGTTTGTGTTAATGACTAAAAGCACATTCTATTTTGCACAGAATGAGCACATAATATGCAAACAGAACACATCATCATTTTCACAAATTAACATTTTTGTAGTTTTAAAACAGACAGTGGAGCTGTCCAAAATCTGCACATTTAAACACGTTCAAAAGTTTGTACTTTCAGGCCCCTGTTGCCATGCAAATCAATGGTCATTACACCATAAAAAGCTTTTAGTTGAAAGCACCCCCTTAATGAACACTCTGAACCCAGATGAACCCAACAGCGTTTCGTTTTCTCTAACTCAACAAGTGCTTATGCACAAGAGTCTTGGGAATGTGAACCCTTGAGAATTTAGGATCCGGGGAATTATCTGCATAGGAGATACTATTCTCTCTGGTCTTGTTTAGCTGGGAGAATGTGAAACTCAGAGCTACTGATCAGCATCAATTCATAAATCATTCACATCTCTGAGCTTCAACTCCAGCTCTCCTACAATCCGTTGTTATTTGATGTCTTTTTGCTCTGCTGTGGGTTGGTTGAGATGTGTATCTGACCTACTTTTGTTCCGTTACATCTCTTCTCACCATTTTGTAGTGTTTTCCCCCAAGCTGTGCTTTGACTGTGGCTTTAATACACTGTTCCTTTCCCATAGAGGTTCAAATTTATGGTCATCAATTTCATAAACACTGTCCTGGGAGGACATTATCTCACTATGAAGAACACTGAATCTAATTTAGCCGGCCAATTTAGTATATAACTATTCATTCATGCTCCACTAGGAGACAGAATCTGCTGTATTATTGGTTTTAGAGTCGCAGCACTGGTATACACAAGATGAGAACTGATGGACAAATGAGCTTTGTTTACATGTCTTGTAAGAGGTCTCAACGACCCATCAGGCTTTGCTATTGCTTGCTGTGATTGTCTTGCAGTTTCCTCGCAAAACTGTCAAGTAACTTCACAGTTTCACAGTTTGCTCAAGAGAAAACATGAAGGGATCCATGCTGAAGGTAATTTGTACACTGGCTTGTCTGTGACAGAAATACTTCTGACAAGCACACGTGCGTTACTAGCATTCAAGGTCATGAATAAACCATGTCTTGAATATAAATACCATTTTAGTGAGTTATTATGGTATATCAGGGTTTACACTTATTACTATGAATATGAGAACGTGTAATCCACAATGATGTGGAATAAGTCCCGCCCTCTAAATAAAAGAGCCAATCAGCAACTAGTGAGGTAATGGGATTGCAGTTCCCCAACAAACAATCTTTGTATGTACGAACTTGCAAATAAATGCTTTCTAATGATATTTGGGCATAAGAAACAATATTTATGGATCAATTCATTCGAATTTAGTATTTCCCTATTTCTCAGTAGAAAGCAGTCGGACTTTAGAGCTAAATACTTGCTTGACTTGAAAATGACTTTGATTATAGTGTTTACATTGTAAAAAAAGAAGTCATTAATTTATTATTAGGCTAAGTAAAGCCTAAAAATACATCAGAGAGCTTTTTAGCCTTATCGGACATCAAAAAAAAAAAGTTTGAGTACTTGTCTCTAAAATAGAGCATGTTCATCCACTTGATGTAGACTTCTTTTTCTTTATGCCAAACTAAAAGACTAAAGCTTGTCGCCCTGTGCAGAGACACTCAGTTTTGTTTTATGTCATGTCGATGCACACTTTACACACCTTATCACAGGCTCAGCATGTCAGTTAAGTAGTTATGATCATGTAATATGTTATAAACTCGTTCACAAATAAAACATGAGAATCAATTCTTGACAATAAATGATCAGTCATAGGCTACTAAACACAAGCAAACCATTTCTCAATGGACTAAACGTGACATAAGAAAACCAGTAGAGGACCAGTGAAATCAGAATGACCTCAATGTTGGATAATTTATGAAAAATAAAAAGAAAACATAATGCTTCTTAATTTTGAATCCTTTTTTTCCCTTTCTGCCTCACACCATTTGTTATACATTTGCATAAATCCATGCATTGCTATTAAAGTTTGACGACAACAGGGCAAAGAGCTGTGATTGATTTACTGTCTGCAAGTGTAATAAAGCAGATTGTAAGTGTTGATGATACAGTAAGATATTACTCAATTCTAAAACTTGGATACAATGGCAAATTTATATTACAAAACAAAAATATATTGGAATTTACTAGAGAATATATAAATATATGCATGACTATACTCATATATTAGTAAGTATGGTATATTTGTCATGCATATGTTTATATATTTTCTATTACAAAAATATGTATTATTCAATATATTATAATGGTACAATACGTTGTTAATACAGAAGCAAGTTCCTTTTTCAGGCAGCTGAGGTCAGAGGTGGTTTTTGGTCATTTTCACACAGCTAGCATAACAGAGGTTGCTAGGTAGCAAGAAAGCAGAAGGTATAAATAGTTTCTCTGTGAAAATGTCCTATTAGCTAAAAAGAGAAAGAAGTCTGCTTTGATTCTTCAAATTAATAAAAAAGGGTGGTTGAAAGATCAGATGACAGCTTGCCAAGTGATGAGAGTGTATTAAATATAAACAAAACAATAAAGCAAATATAAATCATTAAAAATAAAGGATGTTTTTATTCATAAAGTTCTAAAACCAAATCTCTACCAAATAATCAGAGGTACTATAAAATGAGATTTAATCAGCCAACAGGCTACCATGCTAAGCTAATGCAGTAAAAATTTTTAATAGTCTGTGACTTAGCATTTACTATCATACATAACACAGAATCTAAACACCAGTGGAGTCACACGGCCATTCACAAATCCTCACCCGTGGCCTCATGGGATATTAAAGTGTCTATTAAAAGTTTTAGGACATTGTTTTGTTTCATGAATACTGTGAATATGGTCACTGTTTTTCACCTACTGTAATAGTGAAGTAGGCATATTCAGATACAGTTATTTGCTGTGGTTAAAAGGTCAGGGTCAAATCAGAAAGAACGGTTAATAATTCAAATTAATGTGACATCACAATGCTCAACTGCCATTAAATGTGAGCAAGCCTTCATTGTTCACAACCAGGTCTGCTAAGATAAAGAATAGAAAAATGACATCCAGTTAGTTTTTGAAGGTCAATGCTATCCACATTATATTACCCTAATGTAGGACCAGTGGGGTAATATGACTTTACAGTTAAAGAATCAATTTCCTTTATTCCACAAGAACATGTAATTCACTTTTCTGCTTGGTATTAATCAGACTGATGATATTCCAGTCAAGAGCGATGGCGACTATTCTAGTCCAGACAGTAATAAGTGGGCGGGAGGTGGTTCCTGGTGAGTCTCTTATCTTTTTTACAGACTATGATTAATATGAGGAAGTACAGGGTCTGTATGAAGATGTGGATCCCCCAAGGTCAGACTCAAGAGTATCAAAGAGCGCACCATAATGAAGGGGGGCAGTCTTATTAACTATTCATTACAGGCGACTTGGTGGAGAATGTAGGAGCTTAACCTGAGCACCCAGACATGACTGCAGGGGGGCTTCGTGGTCTATTTGTGGGTGACTTAAAAGACCGGACTAATCAATAAGTTGGGGTCAGAAAGAAGAGTCTATTTGTGGGTGTATGGGTTTTTGAAGTAAGGTATGATGAGACTCAACCCTGCATTAGGAATGTAGGGGGTCTCGATTAGTGGTTGGAAAAAACACAGTGTCTCTGAGTGCCTCGGGGGTTTTACCCCTGAAAGAGTCCGGCTTTTGAACAAGGATACCCCCTACACGCCTCCCCCCAACATACACAACCCACGTGCTAACAGAGGATTGGGGGGGGTGACTACACCTTACGGAGAGGGAGGGTCGGATACTCTCAAGGATATGCAAGAACCAAACAGTGTCACAGAGCGGCCAAAGCAAAACCACGCCAGCCAGGGTTTCCGTGGCAACGCCAAACTGATGAATGAATGACATCATGGTGACTGGGAGGTGAGAGAGTGTGAAATTGATTTGGTGGAGCAGAGCGGAGGCGTACACAGGCAGGCACGTTTTTCTCAGTCTCTCTACCTTTTCTCTTCCGCTCACCCTTTCCTCTAGCGCTGGACGGGATTGCTGGTAGGAAGCTGTGTTCTTTGCTGTGTACTTCAGTGTTTGATATGCTTGTTTATAAAAATCTACTGCTTTTTTACTTCTCTGTACGAGAGTAAGCGAGTGCATGGGGAAATAGGGGTGAGCGAGTGCAAGATAATCTATCTAGCAGGTCAAGCTGAGTTAGAGGACTGATTTGAAGTGCAGTTGGTTCGGCTCTAAATATACCATGTGTAACGTGAGGGATGGTGTGTGAGTGTGGGGATGAGATCACTGTGGGGACTTTAGACCCCAAAAATGCCAATGGACTCTGTCATATCTCCATTTAATTGCTCCAAGGTCAAGGATATTAGTAGAGATTTATTAGCATGTGCACTTGTACTCCAGGATAGTGGTTGTATTATATGCATCTCTGGATGTGTGTACTGTAAGCGTGTAAACACCATGTGCACACTGTGTGAGCCACCATTTTCCCACACGCTCTTCTTTGCCAGCATATAAAAGGTCTGTCAATGTCATGTGGGGCTGTGGGAGGTGTGTGTGATGTATGTTTACGATGTCTGCTTTCTCCGTTTTTACGCTTCTCCGTAACGCATTAGTGCGTCGCAGGGAAACGCGCTTGTTCCCAGCCATTATAATGCAATACAAGCTACTCCCTCGTGATTGATGGCAAGCATCGACCTCCGTGTCCATTGCAGGAGCGCCAATCAGCAAGGGTTAAAGGTCATGGCTAAACCAATCAAGATGCTTGATCTAGTCACTCTCCTGCTCAGTTGTTTTGCACAACACAAAAGTGTGATGTTTGTTTAGGTGCACTTTGGTTACTAGTGTATGCTTTTTAGGTGTCATTGACACAAGCTGAATGAATTGTGTACATGCAAGCATTCATTTGTAAATTGCTGCATTGAATTGGGTGTTTTACGAGCATTCGTTCTGCTCTTGTTCCGTGAGCGAGGCTATGTTTGTGCAAATGTATGTGTATTATTGCTGAGAGTGTCAGAGTTTGGCAAATGTTCTGCTACATTTGTTCATCGAATGTATCAGCGCTACGGTATGATCAGCGTTTTTCACTTCATCTTTTCAATTATTCATGCTGCTCATTATGCATGTGGGTTCATTTAGCAGCTTCATTTGAATCTTTACAACGACTCTCTGAAGACAGTGTTGCAGGGAAATATTCAGCTCCAGGAGAGCCGTTGTTAGCGACTTTATTAGTGGTTTTTACACCAAATCTTTTATATTTTTACCTTGCCTTGTTTTTGAAAGATCTTGGAGTTTTCTAGATTAGTGCAGTAATCATGTGCTTTTTTATATATATTTGTTTGTTAAAAAATAGTTTGTTGTGCATGACAAAAATATATGTAAGCAGTGACATGGTAGAGTAAGTGATTTCCTAACATTCCTCTGGATACATATAGTCCAAACTGTGTCAGTGTGGGTCTATGGATGATGTATTACCACTGCCACCCTCAGGCTGTGAGTAGAAGTGCAATGTTACTCTATCAAGATCTAAATATATATTAAAGCTATCTGCTGGTCATTTTTCTCTAGAGCATTTGCTCAGTTAGATTTAGAATTTCCAGAAGCATGCAATTTGAAATTTAGCAACGCTAATAACTGTTCAGTGAAAGAGCAATTCTTTCTACAAGCATAAGACGTGCTATATTCTAGTAGTTTAGTTTTAGTTTAGTTTATAAGGGGGGTAAATCCTGAACTGCATAATTGCAACAGAACTTTACAGATAACGATTAATTTTTTGTTGCACAGACAGAGTGGTAGAAGATTATAGTTTTCAGTTTAAAGCAAACAATGCTAACAAACTGCTAACTTTAGCATGTTAGCTAACTAAGTCTTTAATGTATGTCCAAAAATGGCTTATTGCTCACTGCGCATCTCATTAAGAAAGTTTTATTTCAAATACTGAAAATACTTTCTTCTCCAAAAAATATTTTGTCGCCAGTACTTTGATATAGAATGCATAGAATTATATAGAATAATATAGAAGTGAAACAGGAGATATTTATGCATCAATGTACAACAACTCAAAGAGAGCATTTTGTCTGAAACCCAAATGGCAGTATTTTTCTATAGCATATCACATGTAATTAGATGACTGACATATTACATAGTTAATGTTAATCATAAGTATGCATGTGCTTTTTCTTCCCGAATTGCACGTTTTTAGAACATTAAAAAAGTGGTCAATTGGGATAGAAAAATTGTCTGTTACTATGGTTACAGGTATTACTTGTGGGTTGAATTCACTTTGGTCACAGACATTATATGATCTGCTTGGGTCACCCCAAATAGTAAATAAAGCTGTCAATCCCAAATGAACATAGCCTATGCGCATGTCCCAGTGGCTTTCGCACTTGTACTCTAGTATTCTGCTATACGAAGAGAGGCTGTTGCTTAGCAACATGACAATTTTGTTTACACCACCACAGAGGAGTGAGCAAGCGAGTGAATGTGTGTGGATCATCCACTGTGGCCAGATCCCACTTGCCTCACTCTGCTCCTGTCTCTGGGGAGATATTCCCTGCCACCACATGTCTCCTCAGAGCTGTCTTCTAAGAGATTCCTGTGTTCCCGTCTGTTTTTCCCTGAGAAGGAAAATGCAAAGTGTGTGTGTGGTGTGGAAAATACTGCACATGTTTGGGTGCTCCTCCAGCTTTAAGCTCTAATGTAGGTCTGGAGAGCAAATCGGACATCCTGGCATGAGTCCTGGTATTAGTCTTTTAGAAGCTCATCCAGTCAGGGTCAGACTCCTCCCTTCATCCCTCTCGTGCTCTCTTTTTTGGGACTAGTTTTCCATTAGGCTCTGTTGTCAAACAGCTGTGGCTTGAGGGACAGGTGGAAGTTTGAGAATGTTGAATGACTTCAGAGGGAGCAGCTGTCAAACTGGCTTCATAGCATAACAAGAGGAGGTGTCTCGATGGAGTAGAAGGGACCCTGAGCGAGGAAAAAGAGAAGAAAGAAGAAAAGAAAAACGTGAGCAAGCAAGGTCAATCAGTGTGATGCTCACAGTACGACTGACAGATGATGGGGAGGCTAAGATGAGGACTGTACCTTTAACCTTTCATTCTTTCTTTCTTGCGTTCTTTCTTTCTTAATGAGCAAATGAGCATTGAGGGTAAGACTTTTTTTTCTCTCTTTCTTTCTCCCTCTCCTTCTTTCCCCTCGCAGTGGCAGTTAATGGCACAAATTAATCATGGATCTTTCAGGGCTTGTCTTCCAGCAGCTTGTGTTTGTAAGTGAGAGAGATGGAGAGAAAGAAAATAAATAAACATGATTATACTGAATGCAAATGTGGAGGACACAAGTACAACCTTAAAAAGGGATAGTTCACCCAAAAATGAAAACTCACCATCAATCCATATAGGAATATATGACTTCTTTCTTTCTGACAAATACAAACGGTGTTGTATTCAAAAGCAATTAATGTAGGCATAGCGTAAACTCCAGTGAGAATATGCTAGTCTTGGGAGAACCAAGGTCTGTTTACAGCAAAGGAAAATTAGTCTCCTCTTTGCTTATATCGAAATCCTCCAACATTCATACATCCTACGTCATCCCCTGAACACCACTCTCTCGTGAACATGCAGACGACAGTGTAGTTTATAAAGTTTTAAATATGGATACAAAATATTATACAAAAATGCATCAGTTCACTTCAATAGGCCTTTATTTACCCTGTGGAGCCTTGTGGAGTAGTTTTTCTTTTTGGCTTCAAAAAAATTCACCCTATTCACTGCCATTGTTAATCTTGGAAACAATTGTTTAATGCAATGTTTTACACTCTTTTCAATATTTCATAAAATTCAATATAAGATTTGCTTGTGTGCAAATTTTCGGTGGCCATTTACTAAATTCTACGATGCATTGTATCCTGTATCTGTTTCTAGCTTGGGTTGGATGTGTTTTTCAGTCATTTATCAGAAGTAAACCCAATATACAAAGAGGAAAACAACAAGGAAAATTATTCACAGATGGGAAAATGGTGGCTTAAAAAGAAAAGACACAGAAATTGATTTTCAGGTTTGGACTCAATAGAAAGTTGGGGTCAATAGAAAATATCTGGATCATGCATGTTTTGAAGCGCGTTTTTAACTGAATATGCCTGAGCAGAAAAATACATGAATATTTGTATACTGTGCTAAACTTTCCTTTGTCTATGCTGTTCATCAATCCACTTGATAATTGATACATTAGAAGAATCTGAGTCAGAATGGAAATACAAGCTAAACGCAATAACATTCAAGTAAAAAAAAACTGTACAGTATTACAAATATAACATATTTTGTAGTTTCTAAGTTATTACAGATCTCTGAAACAAAAGTGACAAAATGTATTAAAACCAAAATGGTAAATGATTCAAATTTCAACTTGAGAATGAGACAAAATTAAACTTGAAATTCCATCTCTAAAATTTGTTACTTCCAATATATTATGGGGACTGTCTAATTGGAGTGATCCATCATTTTAACTGGCAAACAGTTTTAATCTCAGTAGCTTGCTCTGGCTCTTACATCACTTTTCTTCCTCACATTCTGTTGCTTGTCAAATCAGTCTAGGTCGTTCATCGCTCAGGTGACTGTAGTTTCAGATGTGACTGAAGAGCGGTTTAGATTTCTGCCGGTTTTTAAGAGGCAGAGAGTGCGGGTACTGCTCAATTAAACATTCAGAGACCCATACTGACTCCAGGCTTGCTGCCTTCACTGTGGAATACAAAGTCATCTTAATTTGTACCACAGACCATTCCCATTGGGCCTCTGCTATAAAAAAGTTTTGTCTTCACTACGTATATAAAAGTGTCTTAGTTTAGTCAAGATAACAGCTTTAAGAGAGGCTAATTACTCACAGTCAGCTACAGTGACAGTGACAGTGACTAACTCAATCTGTTTGATGCTGCTGAATACTGAGCTGCTTTTTGGGGGATAAAGGAAAAAGCAACAGGATTAAACATTTAATACTGCTTGCTACTGAGATTAGGATAGATATGGGGGAATTGTGAGGGAACATACCAGATTAAGGCATTAGAGTGTATATGTGCGAATTAACCTTTATTTTGGGCTATAGATTTGACTTAACTGTGTGTGTGGTCATATCATGCACTTTTTATTGTGATAACACAAAAGGAAGGCACTTTTAACTCTTTCATCAGGCTTGATGGGCATCTCTGAGGTATAATGATTTTATGGATTTGTCAGGTTAATTGTATCAGATATTTTATGAAAAAACAAAAAGATGAAAAACTAAAAAGGTCTTTGTAATGTAGCACTAAGTAGATATCCACCAGCAGGGTACTGTTTTGTTTTTGAGTTATTGGTAACACTTTATAATAATTAGCCGTTAAAACTAGTTAATAGATCATTAATAAACTGTTATAATAAATAATAAATGGGTTATAAATGACTTGTTAAATAACAGTTAATAGTTAATTATTTATAACTGGGCCTTATAGATAGCCAATAGATAACTTATAAGCTGTTAATTAACCAGTTATAAATGACTTGTTAACTATTTTAATGATTTATAACTATACCAAATAAATTAGTAATAGATCATGAACAAGCTGTTAGTAAATTACTTACTAAATACTTGTTAATAGTTTATATATGTTATTGGGATGTTATTCTAAAGTAGCAACTATTCTTTAAAATACAGTTAACAAGTTAACAAGTAATTTATAACTTGTTAACGAACAGCTTGTAAGTTATCTATTGGATATCTATAAGGCCCAGTCATAAATAATAAACAAACTATTAACTATTTAACAGGTCACTTATAACCCATTAACTAACAGTTTATTAATGGTCTATTAACTAGTTATAATGGATAATTATTATAATTATATATTATAATTACTGAGTTATCTTCAATAATCAGTTCTTTCTGTTTTTCAGTGTTTTCTGTAGAACCATTTTTGAGACTGACACACCATTATTTATTTTTCACATCAGTGTATGATCCATTTTCATGTCAATCCACCACTTAATTACTATTAATTGTACTATAGTGGGTTATATGCAGTCTGGATGTGTAGTTTTTGGGTAGGATAATCTTAATTGTTCTCTCTTCCCTCACAAACACCTGCACTGCAGCAGACTAGCCTCTATTGACTCTGAGTCTCTCAGTCTCAGTCGCAACATTACTTCATCCCATTTCTGGTTCAAATGGACATTGAACCAGTCAAGCTCATTTGAAGAACCAGCCATAATCCAATAAGAGCTCTTTGGCTCCAATCATTAAAGTAGGACAGTCAACAGTCACATTAGCACAACCTCCATTCCTGACTCTTAACTCTTCTTAATGTACAGACAGTTTTATGGAAATTAATGTATTTTGAAATCCTTTATGTTAGAAAATGCTTCACAATGGAAATCAAGTGCCCATACAAATATGTTCAGTGCATTTATATACATGAACTTTTACAATTTTGGTGGCTTTATTTTAGGGTCTCTTACAGTAGTTTGTTGCTTAGCATGCATATTACTAGAATATTAGCCCTTTATTAGTAGTAATTTAGCACATATTAATGCCTTATTCTACATGACTCTATTATTCATCCCTAATCCTACCCATTACCTAAACTTAACAACTACTTTACTAGCTATTAATAAGCAGCAAATTAGAAAGTAATTTGAGGAAAAGGTCATAGTGAATAAGTGTATTTTAAAGTGTTACCCCAAAAAACGTCTGCTGTTTTAAAGCTGTACACAGCTGTCAGCATGTTAAACCCATGTTTAAACGCAGTGGATGATGCTCACATTTCTGTATGTTTATGCGATCCAGTAAAGAAAGTTTCGGGTCTCTTGTAGTTCGGACGCCCTTGCACCAAAGATCAACATATGTAAATGTATCCTAAACCGGAAGCATCTAAAGACATTAGAGTGTGTCAAGACATAACAGTATAAATAAAAAGGAAAAAAGAGAGCAAAGCACATATTTTGTGGATGAAGGCGCAAGTGAGAAGACTGATAGACAGATAAAGGGCTTAAGGAGTTAGAGCGAGCAAAGGAAGAGATAAACATATTAATCCACAGCTTAATGGACCACTAGATTATAAGTCTACTGTACCATTGGTGTGACCTGTAGATCCAGTAAAACATCTTTTAAGACTCTGAAGAACTTTTAGAATTGAATGGGAATTAATAGCCAAATGGTGTGTATCAATACAGAGTTTACTGAGGGTAACGTTTTAGGGGATTTCCATTTGCCAGTTTACTGGTTGGGAAAATTAACTCTAGAATTATGCTAATAGAATTCAGCAGTGAAATTTGGGGGAAAAGAAATATTTAGCAGTGTAAATACAACACAGGGGTTGAATAATTAATGCCATGTAGAGATTGCATCACATGTTTAATTCATTCCTTAAACCCTGGCCCTTCCTGAGGCGCATACCCTCCCCAGGCCATGAATGGCACCGTAATTGAAAGTGCTGGTTCAATATGGCTGAACTGATTCATTAGTGTTTGTGAGATCCTTGTCACGAGCTGTTTTAATTAGTGAGAAGAGCTTCCTCAGGGTATCATCAACAGCTTTTACAGCTGTGGTGTGTGAATATGAAAGCAAGATAGCAAGGTAAGATACACTTGCTATTTTTAACAAGCACTATGAAATACCACTTGGCTATGCCATGATCTTTAGATAAACGTTTGATAGACATTAAAAAGGTTTTGCTGACAACCCAGACCAACTTATGTATTGTTTTTCATCACAAAAGGAAGCTTAAATGATATATAGAAACGCTCCTGCCTCGATAGCTGGCTTGATACAGTTCAAAGATTATTTTGATGAATTACTGACACTCTCTCATGACACACTTTATAGTTGCACTTGTAAACTGCTTACTTATGCCTATGAATGTTGGAACAATGCTTTATGAAGGATAAATTTACTCTTTACTAATGCTTCACTTATGATTCATAGTGTGCAGTTATTATAAAGTGGTACCTTTTTTTCTCTTTTAGTTAAAGTAGACAGTCTTCCGGAGCTATACTTTTTGTGAGAAACAGGGATACATTTATAGATTACTTAACGATTTACATTATGATTAATGGATTTGTAACAAACCGACTTTCACTGCATTCAATGTTTGAGGGGTTTTTAGTCTACAAGAGTTCTAATGATAAACTTGCTTTAGCTTTTTCAAATTGTGATGAAAGTGTACACAAATTATCTTTTTAATTATAATTTTAAAATTAAAAAAATTTTAAATTTTAATTTTTCTACTTTAGTAATGAAACAGAGCGGCTTGGAAATTCTGATTAATGATTCATTTTGTCAATTAATTCAATTAAAAACAAAACACTGGTTTGGATTGGAAACTGGACAAATAAGAATTGTATTTTTTTTTGTGATAAACTTGTATTTCTTTAACTGTATTTGGTTTTAACTTTGCCCTTTTGCTTTGATTTGAAATGATTTATATTGACTTGCAGCACACAGCTGCACTCTTCACTCTGCCTCTGATGTAGTGTTGATATGTCTTTCATACTCATGATCAGTGTTCAGGTTTATTACCCTAGTGGCCTATTCGCCCAAAGACAGCTAAAGGTCTTTGAGACTGACAGCTGTTGATATGGTTGTTTTCCATGTTAGTCTTGACAGCTTAATAAATACGCCAACACTCATACCACATCTCATCATAGGGAAATAGGGTAATTTCTCTCTCTCATTCGCTTTCTCTCGCTCATCTCTGTTCCTCCCTCTTCGACTTGACATTTACCTCAAATGACACTCCTCTTTCCGATCCTTTATTGCTCTGACAGAGGAGACCCGTTTTCTTCCCTCCTGTTTGGCTTTCTCTCATCTCCAACTTGAAGGTCTGACATTTCTTATTGGGAACAATTGGAGGGAAACATCACATTTCATTTCTCTGGGTCCTGACTCACTGGCATAGACAGTACTCTTTTGTGACCTTTAACCAAGGTTGATTGAAGTGCAGTGACTAGCAGCTTGCTCATCTTTCTTCTGTCATATGTGAACTTTTTTGTTGTTGTTGTTAAAAATAAAAAGATAAATTGTAATGATTCATACAGTCATGTGTAACATTCTGTGACCCCGTGACATCATGGTTGCAAATAGACCTTTCCTTCTTTTTTTATAGGTTTACACACTCCTTCCGTAATCTGTGTAAAATGTTTTAGAGAGAACAGAAGCAACAACGAAAATACTCCATACAAAATAATAACCGAATTTACAAAAATTATTCCACTCAAAAGGACCCATGCACAAAAGCTATACAGTCACTAATATTGGAGGTAGCAATACACAACATTAAAAAGCAAATATCTGTCACATTGGCACCTATGTATCTCTGGGATGGGCTCTTGTGAATTCTTTGCTCTTTAATTACTGGCCGATTCAGGTTTGCGAGAGAAAACAGGGTTAGGGGTCTTCTGTCCCCTAAAGTGATACATCATCTCTCTTACTCATCCATGAAACGTGACCTTTTCTGAGATCACATCCATGCCAGAAGATGTCTTACACTCTCTTATGTTTTTCTTTCTGTTTAGTAAATCTTTATTGTTTGCTCACACTACTGTCTAATTTTACAATCACAATTTCACCTAATAATTATGTATTTTTATGCATAGTAAAGTCATATAAATCATGCAGTCTACTGTTGTGATTTAGAGTTAATTATTGAAAAAAATGCAGGGTGTTGACTTATCCCCATCGGTCAGTTGTTGATTGGATTTTGAGATGTGACGTTAATCAAAACTGAATGCACAGTGCAGGTTTTTTTTTAGTGGATTAACCTTTGAAATTTTTTATTAACATTTATTAGAAAATGGAACATAAAAAGATAAACTATTCACAGTAAGATCCTTATGCATTTATAAAACAGAGTGTATTTTTACAACAATTTGCATTAGCAACATGCTTACAGCAAACTTTACTGGATTCAGTTAAAAGTCCCATGCACTTTCTCTGAGAATTGATTTGTACTAATAGTACTAATAAATAATCATTTTTAGCATACTGTATGAAGTACAAAATTAGTGTGTGAAAATAAAACAGTTCAAGTGCATCATAGAAGCACACTTTTTTAACCTGGGGTAGTCGCCACCAAGACAACATGCCAAGTTATGAAATGCTAAAGTTTTACCTACATACTTACAATTTATTCCTCTCCCCCACTCATGTTACTTTGTTGCAGTCTCTCACATTTCATGTTTCTGTCAGGTCATCTCTGTAGCCAGTGTCTCTAGTCACAAGGCGAATATATTAAAATCAAAAGCTGCATTAAATATTCCTCCAGTCCATTTTTTTAGTCTTTTGCCTTTACATCTCTATCTGTCACCCACCCTTCCATCTGTCTTTCCCCCATACTGCTTCTTTTTCACTCCTTCTGCTCAAGGGCCCTGGGTGAGCGCATCTGCTGTAAATGATAGCAGCAAGAAAGATGCATCCTTTCAAATGCGTCCCCTCGCCATAAGAATTATTTATCAAGTTTTTTTATTTAGTAATGTGGTCATAGTTATAGAGCTGCTTCCACAACAACTATCATCACTTTGACATGTTATTTTGAAGCATACTGGGTATAGTCCATGTCAATAAGTTAAATATCTGTTTAAATGATGTAAATATGGATTAGAGTCTTGTGGATTAATGGGATTTTGGGTTTTATGATGCTTTGAATCATTTAAGACTTCCCCTAGTTAGAACATTGTTGCAATATCTAGCGTATGAATTTTACTGCAAATGAATCCTGGCACTCCGAGCAGATGCAGTAAGAGGAGGGTTAAATCTGTGACCTGGATACACATGACAGGCTTTATTTTCGGCTCTTTTTCCATTTCTCTTGCTCTCACGGTTGTTTTTTCGTTTCAAAAAATGGATTTTATGTGTGGGTTCCTGTGGAGGTGTTTGGCAGGAAGACAAAGACATGCAGACATTCATGTACAGTCATAACTGCATACACTCCAACACGCACTGAACCAGATTCACTGGTCAAAATGGTGATGGAAATGCAATGTAATCAGACTGATGTGCTTTACACGACCAAATTTGCAGACCTTGGTAATTTCCTGTGCATGCATGAAGTTGTTAACCCGGTGCAGAAGGAAGATGTAGAAGGGAGATTGTCAGAAGTAATTTGTGGCCAGTTAAAACTATTGCTGAGCAGTTAAGCTGTCAGGACTCTGAGAGCGAGCAATGAGACACAACAGAAAATGCCCTTTATCATAAATGACACTGCATTCTAGGATGTTCCATTAATTCTGTCAGTGCTGTTTATATTTATATTGTTGGTGTATGTACAAAATATGATTTCTCACAGTTTATTCTGCGTTTCATCAGGTTGATATCATTAAAAGGTATGTACTGTATATTTATTTTGTTTTTTGCTTTGTGTTTTACTGCAACACATTGCTTTCTTGATGTGTAAATGTCTCAATGCTCATATTAGAAGTGATTTGCCTTCAACTACCAATTCTGTTAAGTCTGAAAAATGTTCACTTTGCACATTCACGATGCGAAGATGTTAGGAGAGAAAGATATTTGGTGTGATTGCGTATTCTGCATTTAGACAAACTATTTTAAAAACCACAGTCAAGACAATTGTCATAATTTTCACCATAAAGCTAATGATACCATGCTTTCACTGAAATGTTTTAACGGTTCGATATTTCCCGCGCCGCGTCTCGCGCTTCCAGCGTGCCGTGTCAGATAACGTTAGCCGCACTGCAGTAACTTACCTCAGCCTCTCTCTCCCTCAGTCTAAACCAAAATTTCATCCCCTCCCCTCTTCCCTCTCTCCATCCCCAAAATCCTACCTCCTCTCATCACTATCTCCTCCATCCCTCACCATCCGTCTCTTCCTCTCTCTTTCTGGGGCGAGAGAGCGCGTGTTTCTTTGCGCGAGGGGTGTGTGCAGCGGTGGGCGGGGTAAAGGACGCGTCAATCAGCGGCGCTACAATAGCACGTGCAGCGGTCATGGTCATAGAGCGGCACGGCGCAGTGGACGCGACTGCAGGCTGGCGATAGGAGAGAGAGCAAGCGGTTACCGTCACCTTATCCATCCACCGCTCCTCCTTAACTACAACCACAACCGCCTCTGGAACCCGATCACCCTTTAATAATGCACGGGGAGGTGAAGCGAGTATCAGCGGCCGGGCTCTGAATGATGTATCGCACCGGTTACTACAGCACCGCACCGGAGAGACCGAACCTGTAGCTGTGTGATCCGCGAAGAAAATGTCACACTATCATTTCATCAAATGCTGTGAGTAACGAGCCGCGAGAGAGACGTCTTTCCTAACATACATCTGCCCATGATGTCATTTCGCCAATGATGTCATTTGTCAGTGATGTCATTTTGCTGGAGAGAGTGATTGAGATGCAGAAGTAAGATGTGTGTGTGATGTAGGGTGTGTATCTGCATGCAGGTCAAGGCAGCAGATATCAATCTGAATTTTTTGCATGCGCTAACGCACTAAATGCATGTAAGCATCCGGTGCATTGAGAGCAGATGATGAGAGCCTTCAGGATGATGCGTTGGCTTTGGTGACTTCCGTGCATGTGTGTATGTGTGAAGTTGCAGCAGGATGCGGCAGCAGTGTAAAAGTTGACCGGGTGGCTGCTGGATCTGCTGCTGCAGGTGTGTAGGAAGCTCCTGAGGGAGTCTGCTTGCTTTCAGACAGACGGCCGGTGGGTGACAGTCTGACAGCCTCTGCAGGATCCCTCTCTAGCTGTGTATAGCTTTGTATTTGTGGTGTGAGTGTGGTTGTGAACACGCCTGTACAAGAGAAAGTGTCAGGTAGGATAATGGAGAAAGGGAAGGGGAGTGTTTTGGACAGAAACGGATGTAGTGATGGCGGCTGGGAGGATGGAGATGCTGATGTGGGAGAAGGTGGTAATCAGGAAGCATTTGTGTTGCCAGCTGCAGATGAAAGGCAGTTGTTAAACCCATCCTTTCGCCACCCCTCTCTTTTCATCTTAATTCAGATAGTCTAATTCTCCTTCATCTCCAATGCTTTTTTCCCTGTATGTTTTGCTCATTTGAACGCACACCCACACACCCCTCTGTCGCTTTTAGTGGATTATATTATGCTTTTGCTTAGTTTATTTTGTTTGTGGCACTTTATCATACAAAGTACAAACATATAAACATATAAAAAAATATATATTTTGCATAACCTATACACAACAAAATGTGGTTTTCAACCTCAGGAGGTCAAATAAATATTTCTAAGCTATTTTTGCCAGTTATTTAATGAGGTTTGTGACCTTGTTATTATTTGGGCATGTCTAAGTAACCGGTTCCAAACTAAATGAATGTAGATGTGACTGCTTTCTAGTTTGGTCTTTCCCATTTATTTCAGACAGATGTTAACTGTTTATGTTAATTGTTATGCTGGATTGACAACAATACATTTTTTTTATATAACAAGTAAATTTTTTTTGCCACACTGTACAAAAGTTCCAAATTATGCTACTTTTTATGTTAATAGTAATAAGTGTTTTTAATGATGATAATAATAATAGGCTAATAGTATTTTTTTAATAACACTATTGGGGGAATGCAGCAACAGGGTTGAGCTGAAAGTGATAAATTAAATGTATATTTTTTGTTATTAAAATTGAATATGCGTTAAATTTAGCTATTTAGTCAACTGAATATTAGTTTAAAGTATATTGTGAAATGTATTGTTTGACAGTTCAGTCTTTATTTAAAGGGAAAAGTGGGTACACAGACATTTGATGTAATTTCTTACATTTGTTGTATTTTTTGCACTAGATAATATTTGATAGAACTAGTAATGCACCAACATTTGGCAACCTAAAATATTCAGTTATAAAATGGCTAAATTATTTTGTTGTTTAATTTTTTGGTAAACCAAAAACAATGGTGTGAATTTACTGTCTCATGCACAAAAACATGTGACCATAACTGTGAATATAAATAAAGCTATTGTAGCAATCTTTCTGCTGAAATATTGAGGGGTGGCTTATTTCTGATCAGCTTTTGTACACATGGTTTACAACCCGTTCAATTACCCAAATTTCATTTACTACACTTTTTATTTGGCTAAATGAAAACCTAAAATGTGATTTCGGTGTTTCAGTAAAACATTTAATTAGTTTTGATAGTTCTTAAAAAAAGAAAAAAATTATAATGATACAAAAAATGTGTATATATAGATTTGTGCCTATAATAATTTAATAATAGAGAAAAGTGTATTGTATTCATGGAAAGTGCGTTGTGCTATCACTTACTCCTCCCTCTCCTCCTCTCACCTTTACTCTTCCTTCCCGTGTGTTTGAGCGGACAGAGACTCGACGGTGGTCAGTGCCAGAGGCAAACAGTTAGAGGTCACACACTCAGGTGCAAAGCCAGCAGAACATTGCGTGTGTGTGTGTTTTTGAAGAGAGCATTTGTGTGTATGCGTGTGACTAGTGCACTTCTCAGATCCCCCTCAAGGTTTGAGATGTAGTACAGGAGACAAGTGCATGCTTACGGAAGTCTTTCGCATTTGGGTTTGTCTGATCCCATCAGTCTGGGAGGAAAGAAAGAAGAGATTTTCAGTCGCTGCATCCTCTGTGTGTTCATGAAGTTGAGTATGTTTATGTTTGAAAGACAAAGAGAGAGTGCTCTCTTTCTAATTTTTGCTACCCTATTCCCCTGCTTCTTATATTAACAGAAGCTTGTACGATACTCCAGTGTAAATCAATACCTGACAGCCTGGAAGCCGAGACACAGAAGCAACCAAGAGAAAGAAGGAAACCTCACCCATTTTCCTCTCTATCCCATCATTCCTGCCATTCACTGGCTCTCTCCATGACTTGTTCAGTCACACATGAGTGACATATTTTGGAATCAGTCAGAGGTGTCACCAACTCAGCTAGTACCCATGACACGCTGCATGTGTGTGACTTTCAGTATTGTACAAAATACAGTCCTACATTTGACAGTAGTAGGGAATAGGTCTATGCCACAATATTACTGTGTATAAAACTTTTTTAAATAGTCAGAAATAACATTCTGTAGCTGTGTTACCATTACCATTTATTTGTTGTTTTGTTTTATTTACTTTAGCGATATGTCATGGTGTCATGGTGTTGGTAGGTTTTAAGTGTTTTGCAGCTACCTCACTAGCCATGTATGAAGTGTTTCTTGGAGGATATGTCATGATCATGCCAGGTTACCTGTAAATGCAAATAAACTGTTGGTTAAAGAGACATCAAAATGTGAGCATAAAGACTTTTTTGCGACGTATATGTGAGTTTTTGTGAAATTAATGTGTGTCCATTGGGTTTATTTTCATTTTGCAGTTTCAGTTTGTGCAATTTGAATTGAAAGGGTTAGGGTTGAATTTGAAGTGGAAAGCCGATTCATGATGTACTCTCTTATTTAGGGCTGGGCGATATATATCGTACGATATATTATGCGCATCTCATCGGTAAAGCCGGTTCTTTGATTAGTGCTAAATCTTCTTCAGCTGTTTTTAAATGCAGCGCCAGTTTATGAACAGAGCCGTGGATCACCTAGAAGCTGCGCCATTGAATCACCCGCGAAACTAACGCGGAGCT
>JAUCMT010000160.1:3329708-3346336 GCA_032357475.1 Enteromius thamalakanensis | reverse complement strand
ATTTCTATAATAAGAGTAGGGCTGGGCGATATATATCACTGTAGATCACTGAGAAGCTCCGCGTTAGTTTATATATATATATAGATCACTGAGGAGCTACTCAATTTCGCATTCAAAATCAGAAATGAATCGCTTCCGATTCTGAAGACAATATTGAGTTGCTCCTTGGTGATCTATGGCTCTGTGTATTAACTGCCGCACACTTTAAACAGCTGATTGAGATTTACCGCTAATCAAAGAACCAGCTTTACTGATGAAATGCGCATGAATAAATTGAATCGCCCAGACCTATAGCAAAAACTATTGGTAATGAAAGTCAACTGGTTGTGTTCATCTTGGCTAAAAAGTTGTGCTGGAACACACCACAAAGCCTACAGTCAATGGCTGACTAGAATGTTTTATGGGACAACTGTCTGTATCAGCAGGTGGCAATAGCATATATTTGTTCAGAAGAAAAAAAATGTTGATATGCGGTTATATAAACCGTTAACAAATCAGCACTTGCTTACCATTTTGAATATTAATCATGCCAATCACTTTCTTCAATCTAGACTTTCATTATAAAAAAGGAATGTATGTATTTGGATTAATGCTCAAGTAAGATGACGTAACATGTTTTTAAGATGTCAGCTTGGAGTCTCACAGCTTTTATACTGTACCTACTGTAAATGGCAATACTAGGACCAACTCCAGGCGAAAACAGGCAGTATGTTTCAAAATATCTGCCTTAGAAAAAGTGTTTAAGCACATACAGACAGATCTGCTTGGTAAGCCTATCACACACTCTTGTAGTGGATGTACGTGATTAGACTTGGATCAAATATCCTTAAATCGGCACATCTCTGATTTAAAAGCACATTCGAAACTGGCTCAGATTGGATGCTAGGATAACTGATCTTGTGCGTTTTTAGGTGTATGCAACAAAATCCAAATCTAGGTCAGATGTGAGTAAAAAATGTGTAAACAGAGCTCTGTTTACTTTCTAAATGCAACTAGTTTCTCTTGGCCCATTTATGAACTACCCTGAACTATTGGAGTAATGCTAATAGCCAACCTGCTATTAGCCATTGTTTTAGGCAATCCAGACTTTCTAAACCATGTTCTTAAGTCAAGCTAGTCTAGCCAGTAAAACCAAGCCCTGCTCTTGTTCTTTTCCACTCTGAAATGCATTGCATTGTAGACAGAAGGTAGGTAGCAAATGCACTTTCAGCACAGAGGTCTATGTCTGTAACGAATTTTGGTGTGTGTGGGTGTATGTGGGTGAAGGCTGTGTTTGACTTAATGCAATCCTCTATAAAACAGTTATGGACTCTCTTAGTGTAGGCCATAAAGAAGCCAGAAACAGACAGCAATGAATGAGGTTAAGGAGAAACCACTGGAAGTGTTCGTGATTGAATGGTTGAATATAAAACAGGGGTGGATGCAACTCTAAGGAGGCTGTAAAAAGGGTACGAAACAGGCTGATGGCTTTATTAGACAGAAAGAGAGTTGAAAGGAAAGACTGCAATGAAACGCATCTAAAGAAAGAGTTAAACCGAGACTGGATTCAGAGAAATACAGGAGTTCATTCCTGGTTCACTCCGTCTCATGCTGGGACTAGCAGTAACGCAGCATCTAATTTCTGCCTTTGGCGTATGCAACTGTTCTACTAATGTCCGAAGCCAAACTGCTTTCTGTTCCTCGCCACTGAAAATTGATTTGACTAATTATGCAGATAAGCAGTCATACAGCCTTGGTTTGCACTATTGTATACTATTTGATAAAATGTCGTAATTTATATCTTTCTAGGTAACAGATATTTTGCATAATGCCCTGCATTCTGTTTTTCTATTTAATGAAATTAAAAGTGAAGGGGGGCTGTCGAGTTCAAAAATAAGGGTCATGAAAATAGTAGACACGGCTTATGTGTATGCTCCAAATCTTGTGTGCAGCCAAATGATATTTTCTAATTTCGAAAATGTGTAAATGTAACCTATTTTATTTTTTTGTTTTTTGTTGTTGTTGAGTTTTTAATCATTTAAAATAAGCCAATATTTCCATACTTAAAGGGTTAATCTCAATAAGACTGCAGCCGTAGTCGGTGTGTTTGCCAAGAAGTAGCGTGGCGCAGATTAACATCTGGCGAGAGCGTTTCGAACATATACAGCGCAGCCTGCTCTCTATAGCTCTTGCAGAAATGTGTGTGTAAGTCAAACACACCTAGTTTATGCCAGTTGCACTCAGAGATGTAGCTCACATGTGAGGCAGTAGTGTCAAAGCATCTCAACACCCTTGAACGGCTACAATACTGTTGCGTTTTTGTTTAAAAAAAAAAAAAGATTCTCGCCTCTGGCATTTCCACTGCTTTTCAGACCGAAAGTGCATGTTACTTGACCAGTCATGCACCCTGACTGTAGCAATATGCTACATAAGACAATAAATAAGATTTATATTTTGCATTTACTCAAAGCTCACTTCAAACCACCGTTGAGGGTTTGTAATAACTTCTGATTGCTGTCTAATGTGTTTTGGTCATGCAATGTTGGTGAAAAACGTTACAATCGGAAAAGATAAAATACAGGAGGACAGCTTGAAGCTGCTGCTGATGTTCATCAGAAAATAAGTGGGAAATTAATAGAAATGATATTTGTGATATTTTCAAATGAACATGCGCTAGTGTAAAAGTAGCATAATGAATGTGCAAACTGAAAACTATTTCAATTTATTAAAACTATTTGCACTAATTTATTGTTGGATATATTCAGTTTCTGTGTGTGCAGTGGATCAGGAGATGAGGCTGTTTTTGAGAAAGGGTTTTTTGAGATAATATTTTAGTTAAACATAATTTCATAAAATTGGTAATGTTCAGGAACCTGTATCAAACTCAAGGTATCGATATAAAAAAAAAAATAGCAACCCAGCCCTATAAAATTTGCTAAAAGGTTGTACAATTTTAATTCATTTCTTAATGTTTAATATTTAAAACATAACAATTCTACTTGTAGTTATTTTTTTTAATTCTCTTTTAATTACTTATTAAATTAAATTTAAATGCTTTAAACACTCTTTGTACTTTCCCCCATCAAATATTAGTGTTAATTTGTGCCAAAATACCTGTAAGTTATGTTCATAAACACAGGACGCTCTGTTTTTTTCACAGGACGTTTTGCAGTTTTGCACAACCTTATTTTTGTTTGCCATATCATTTTATGTTCAGTATGTCTGACAAATGTGACCCTGGACCACAAAACCAGTCATAATGGTACTTTTTGGAAATTGGTGAATAAATAAGCTTTTCATTGATATATGGTGTGGTATTGATGTAGGGAGTATTTGGCTGAAATTTACTCATGCAATATGTTGTTTGCTATTGCTGCAAATATACCTTTCCTTTTTTAAGGTTTTTGTGTTCAAGCAATAAACATGCAGACATAATGGATGACAAAAAATTATACATTTGAGTGGACTGATTCTTTATAAGTCTTTAGTCTGGTAGCCATAAACAGAGCGTTTTACCACACTTTAAGTGTACTCGGCATGCAACATTCAACAACACGTTGTTGTGCACATACTGTATCACGGCCACCACAAATGATGCATAATGCCTTCCATATCTTGACCTACATTAAAATTCTTGCTTCTTACCAGAAGCCAGATGTGTTAAATTCATGCACTCCAATTTATTTCTCAATTTTACTATCCTACTTTGCGAGACAACCATCAGCTCCTAATCTCCCTTCATAATTTCTCTAAATGGAACTGCAAGCCATTACTATTGCCAGGCAGAATGTAGTAGGTTAATATTCCTCAGTGCGCCTTTTAATCCACATGATCTTCACTCTTGGCTGAGTTTGGATCATGCTTGTTTGATTCCATGACTAAGAAATAGAGTCTCTGAGAAATATAGTTTCATATGAGCTCTGAGCCTGTACCATACAGTTCTGTGATTATACTGTATGTGCTGCCATGCCACTGTGCCACTGTCCCACTGTCCCACATATCTGCTGCTCACTGATAGCAGGCTGAGGGAGAGATGAAAGCTCACGGCTAATTCCCTTTGTTAATGGAATTGCGTTTCTGCTTCCTATCCGTGTGTGTTGAGGGGGGGGTGTTTTTTGGGAATGTTACACTGACTTCAGCTTATGCTTCAGTCTTGTGGATAGTGTTTAAGGCTTTAAAGGTTTTCCACATCCATGTTGAGTGGAATCCCTATTGCTCTTAGTGTGTTTGACATTGCTGTGTGTTTGAAGGGCAAATGTTCACAGAGGTGCCTTTAAATCCATAGGCTTGGAAGTGCAGCGATTATAGCACTTACGAGGAGTCTTAAAGGTGTTGGTTGATGTGTAGGTTAAAAGATGAAGGTGAAAAAGGGTTTTCTCAATCCTCCTGATGCTTCACGTTGAGAATTGATGATATGAAATAGAGCTGTGGTACAGAATAAATGCACATTATGGATGTTGTCAGATGTTAGGTGAGAGGCCAGGGGCGTGAAGAAGACCTTATCTGGCTCCTTTGAGGTTTGTGTTGTAGCTCTTCTTTCTATAGTGGCATTCCTGGGGAGAGACAAAGGAGAGACGGCATGGAACTGATTTTAGGGTAATTGGATTCTTTTAGAACCAAAGGCTTATTTAACTGCAGTGCCGGAGCTTATTTTAAAATGTCTTTAATCTTCACAGTCTTATCAGAGTAGAGACTGAGTCAGCACAGAGGAACAGAGAGCAGGCTGTCTGCTGCTTTCTTCGGCAAAGAGAGTGTTAGAAAGGAGCAAGAAGGAACTGAATAATTCTTCTTCTGCATTCTATTATGTTGTAGATCTTAGGGAGGAGAGATGGTGAAATGGGAGTGAAAAGTTTTCAAAATTTCAAAAATCAGCAGAAACTGATGCCATATATTAATATACAAAGTAATGTTTTAGTGCTAAAGTGGTCTTTTTTTTTTTTTAAGTTTTACTTTCAAGAAAATGCATTTATTTATTTATTTTTACTGTCTAACCATCTTGATTAAGGTATTTAACGTGTGTGTGTGTATACACAAACTTATTTTGGATGAGATTAATCATGTTTAATTGATTTGACAGCACTATAAGAAATGTTTCTTGAGCTGCAAATTAGCATAATTGAAGCATAAAGACTGGAGAAAGGATCATGTGAATTTAGCTTTACATCACCAGAATCAATTACTTTTAAAATGTATTAAAATTGTTATTTAAAAATTTTATATTTGGCAATATTACTATTTTACAGACAAACAGATTACAGTTTTACATAAAAAAAAATATTAATAATAAAAAATAAACATATGTGTGTATGTGTATATATATGAATATATGAATTATTTATTAATTGATGAGTTGTACCTGTTTCTAAAAAGCAAACAGCCAAAAAGTGTCTTAAATATATTAAGACTATATATTTAAAACCTTTATTAGTCTTATATAGAACTTATTTCTATTTGGTTTTGGTCACTGATTTCTATTTAACCATTTGTGGTATTATTAATCTAAACTTATGGAATGATTAGGTATGCAATAGGAGTTATTTAACCATTAGACTGTTATATAGCTATCATTCAGAATCTTCCTACACACTGGCATGTTCTTGTTTGCCTTAAGTCAGTTGTGGTGTTAGATCAACAGTTTTTTTCTTTCTTTCACATTCTCTGTTTTCGACTTTGGTCCTGAGGCTGTTTTTAACTTATAAACTGCCCTTCTAAAGTTCATGCGTTCCATATGCTGTTTGTTTAGCATCTCACCCCTCCCCTATGCCCCTCAGTGTAATACACAGCAAAGCAGACTATATGCAAATCACTTCCCTGAATGATGGCATATGTGTTCTTCAGTGTCCGTTTGTAACAGGTGTTATGCTGTAAGCAGATAGTTATCTCTCCCGGAGCAGATTGAAAGCATCAGTCATGCTCTCTTTCTCTCCTCGGTCGGTGTCTGATTATCATCACAGCTCAGAGCACATAGATCTTCTCAGTGCACAGTGTCTTGGTTTCCAATAAAACTTCTAAACATCCATTACACAAGATAAATTTCCTTTAACTGTATTAAAAACCCACTGCCTTGAGTTAACTTTATAACCAGCTCAGCTAGCCAGTATTGACTAGTTTCAGAAAGTTGTTTTTTTCCCCTCAAGGTCTTCTGACATCTGACTGTGGAAATAAAATAGATTTAACTTAAAGAAATAATTTTAAATGTTTCAGCTGTCTGGCTTTTTGTGCTTTCAGGTCTCTGAAAAAAGATTGACTCCTGAAGTCATTGTCTTTGAAGTTTAAGTAATGTTAATGCTTTTTCTTTATGACTTGACCTAGAGATCCAGCAGAGCTCAGCAGTGGTGTTCCATTTTTATAGTTTAGGAGTCAAATTAGGTTACTGAAACTCTACTTTCACTCACAGCTATAAAAGGTCCCCATAGTCTATTACATCAAATTGCCTTTTTAAATGCCATGTGCCTGACCTCTTATGTCCTTAGAGACAAGGACTGGGAGGGAAGAGGACTTCGCATTTTCTCTAACAGAATTAGAATTTTCATTATAAGCATTACATTCCATGCTATCTAGATCGAGTTCTGTCTTCTAAGGCGATGCTTACCAACCTTGTTTCTGGACAACAACACCACAAATTTTGGATGACTTCTTTATCTGGTCCATCTATTTGATCATATAGTCCCTACTTACTAAGTTTAACCAGGTGTGTCTGATTAGGAGGTTGTCCTTAAAATTGGAGGTGATGTTGGAAAACACTCTGTTAAACTGATAAACTGATTTTTGATGTTGTTGCATGTTCTGTTAAACTGATTTTTATTTTATTTATTTAATTTTTTTTAGTAGAATGGAATAACCTTTTGTCATCATAAGTTCTCTTGAATGAATTAAACAGCATAGAATATATAAATAAATAAATAAGAGTTTCTGCCAAAATCAGTATAGTATCTGGTCATTATTAAAAAGTCCGTATTGTGGTATTCTATCTTTTTTTTTTGCCCTCTTTTTTTTTCCAAACCGTGATTAACAACAGTCTCCCTTCTCTGCAGAACGTGGTATATCTGCTTAACCAGGCCAGACTGACAGCGATTTGTACATATCGTTGTGGCTAAATCGTACAAATAAATGTTTGCAAAATCGTACGTTTTTTACTAGTTGGCAAATCATATGAATTTGTACGAATGACCTACACCTAACCCCACCCTAAACGTACCCGTCACTAGGGTTTAAACTAATCGTACAAAATCAAGTGATGTCAAACAAATTTGTACGAGTTAGCACAAATTTTCCACCTCATACGAATATGTGAAAATTGGTCGTGAGACCGTATTAGCTAAACCAATCACAGCGCACCATTCCACGCATTTTAAACAATACTGCTAATGGTGGCAATTACACCTGGCATCTAGTTTTCCTCAAATAAATTTTACTTGGATTGACAAAAAAACAAACAAAAAACTAGGGCTGCTGAGCTCCATGACAAATCGTGTGCATTTTTAATATCACTGACAAGTAGGGCAAGCTATGCGTTGAGTTTCACAGGTGATTCAATGGCGTAGCTTCTCACTGATCTACCGCTCTGCTCATCATTTAAAAACAGCTGATTGAGATTTGCCGCTAATCAAAGAACCGGCTTTACTGATGAGTAGCGCATAATATATTGTTCGATATTGCATTTAGGGGGAAAAAAAGTTTTTATAATAAATCTTTGGAAATCTAAATCTGGGTTAGAATTTTTTAAAATTCTATGTGTTTTTTTTATCTTGCCATTTTCTGTGTAAAGAAAACATAGTTTTTACTTAAATTAATCAAAATGGATTTATAACCTTTTGGAACCTATTTCTTCATATATTGCTTTCTTCGTTAGATGATGGTGTGGGAAGTGATGACAGGGACAATCTATTCTAATATATTTAAAGGTTCTGTTAAATCAATAAATTGAACAGAAAATAATAGATCTTTTTGTTGTCATCATAAGCTTTTCCAAACAGAACTGATGCTGTTTGTACAGACTCTGTTGAATGAATAAAACAGAAGTGTCTTTATTCGTCAAAAAAACAAGTTTGCTATAGATAGTTATCCAAATAAATTGTAATAATACCTCCCAGTATTAATGTCTGAATTTTGATCAAATGAATGAGACCTTGTGAGTATAAGAGATTTACCGACTTGAACAAACCATGACATATTACACGTCAATGGAAAGAATAAAATAAATTATTGTACTCAACATGTACTGTTCAAAGAATAGAATATAATTCTATTATAATAATCTATAATATAGATTATTTCCAGTATGATGGGTTCAGTTGACTGAATAGAACTGATCCTTCTGTCTTTATCAGACGCAGAACATGATGGATGGGATTGTGACCCCAGGAAAAGCTCAGTAATGTCAACAGGGTCTTTAAATTTGTTTAACAGGCATGTGAAAACATGGTGGGACAGTATGTATGTGAATAGAAGAGAGGAGGCAGAAAGAGCTCCCACTTTAATTTGTCTACAAAGACATACTTTCAAACGTTTATTTCCCTGGCTGAAGGGCTTCTGGTGACCTGAATTATCTGAGTAATTACAGATTTGCACAAGGCCGTGTCTAAGAGGGAGAGAGAAGCCGTTCTTCCCACTGTTGTTCCTAAAACACAGCCTTCAGGGAGGGGACTGATGTGCTTGTGATCGCTGTGATAGAGCAAGGTCATATAAACTCCATCCAAACTTTTTAACTCTTGTTTGAGCACTCGCATACTCCGCTTCTCTTCAAAAGTGAGCTCATCTTCTCTGTGGATATTTCTCATTATCTCTTTCCAGGGTTGATGGGTGGTGAGTGTCTTCATAATGCATGATGTGTGTGGCTCAGCTACAGGCTGAGGATGGATGGAACGTGTGAGAGAATGACTGAGCAGCTCTGTGATTGCAGCAAATTAACCGTGAGGAGAAGGGCAGCCGGTTTGACTCAGACGTTTCAAACCTTTAATTATTTATCAGCATTAAAATTTCCTTTTAAATGTAAATGGTGATTTTTCCACTTGGGTCTGTGAGTGGAATGGCGATGTGTCCAGGGCGTCTTAAAGTGAATGAAACGAGTCACGGTCTAATAGTAAGGGGAGAGATTTTTTTTTAATAAGTAATGCAATGTGGTATTAGTGCTTGGCTGATATGAATTTTTTGGATGACTTATGTCGATGACCAGGTTAATAGAGACCGTAAGTAACACATGCTGTAATAAAATATGTATTTGTTTAATACAATAAGATACAATATAATATTTTCTAAAAAATTAAAAATAAATGTAATTTTTCAATTTCAATTTATAGATTTTTCAATGATAGAAAGACAAAGTTGGTAACAAAGACAATAAGAGCTGTCAAAATTAAGGTCCAGCGTGATGCACTTATCAGCGAAACAGAAAAACTTTATTTAATAATATCCAGAAAGTAGTGAACATCTGTTGATATTTAGAAAGTATAAATCGATCGATCAGTAATGCAAACCAGCTGATTATCATTTCAATTAAGCTATTTAAAAAGATTAGATTTGCGTGCTTTATTTTTATTTTTTTTATCCATGTCACTTGGAAAACCATTACATGGGGCAAGATGCTTAAAAAAGGGAGATGCCAATAAAAAGCCATTCCTTAAGCCCCTACAGAAACTTTGAACTAAATGCTAGATACACAAGTTTACTTACTTTGCGTAATATGCAGAGCAGATTCACTCTTTCCTCAGTATCTACTACTGAGTTAAACTCAATCGCAGAGATGAAGAATTCATGAAGATGCATTAGAGTTGTAGTGGGAAAAGACAATAGTGAAACACTTTTACTGAGGATTCAGTTTAGGTTGGTTCAGTTAAGTGTTGTTGCATCAATGCATTTACTGCATGTATTGTTCAGTGTTAATAAGGGGTACTGTAAAGTTTAATAGTCCTACAATGTTCGTTGTTCCAAATTTCCATAATTTACCCAATTATTTAATTGCGGTCTCTTATCAGTGATTGTTTAATAATTGTAAAAATACAGTAACCTACAGTATATATGTCTCTCACTGAGCACAGTTTTTGCATTTATGTACAGCCCCTTGCAGCTTCTAGAGTGTTCAGCAGTTCTTTACAGTGTGAGTACAGGGATGGCATTGGCTTTGTTCCATGCTACTGCAGGAGAAATGCTGAGTCACGATAATTCAGTCTCTAGTGCCGTATGTGGAGCGAGTGTCTGCTTTCTCAAGGTTAAACAGGCAAACTACTGAGCAGAGTGTGCCAGATAAGATTTGAATGGACTGAGCTTTGAGAAATACACAGAGCTATCTGTCTGGCATCAGTCTTGTTCTTGTTCTGGTTAAGTAGAGGACATAAAGACTGCATGCTTATTCAAAATGATTGGCTGTACTACAATAGTTTGCAAGACTAGAATTAGTGCATCCCAAATATAGTTTGATGAAAACAGTATGACAAAGGCTTAAATCACCTCAAAAACTTAAATTCTGTCATCATTTACTCAATCCTGAGTATTTCGAAATCTGTATGAATTTCTTTGTTCTGCCAAACACAAAGGAAGATATTTTGAAGAAATTTTGTAACCAGGCTATTCTGGGTGACCATTGACACAGTAGGAAATAAATACTATGGAATACCCAAAACATCCTGGTTACAAACTTTCTTCAAAATATATCTTCCTTTGTGTTAGGCAGAACAAAGAAGTTCATACAGGTTTGGAACTACTTGAGGGTGAGTAAATGATGACAGAATTTTCATTTTTGAGTGAACTTTTCCTAAATATGACATTTGTGAAATAATAGTTTGATATTTCATTAAAAAAATCAGATTTTCAAAATGATTAAGATGTTAAATGTTATTGCTAGTCATGCAACGTGTTTGATAACAGGTATTATTTCTTCTTCCCTCTTCCACTCTTTTCTCATATTTCATCATCTTACTCCTCCTGCATCCCATCTATCTCTGACCTGAACCATCTGCACATCTTCTCCTCTTTGTCTCTGTGTAGGTTGTTTTCAGCTATGTAACGTGTTCAGACAGAACATGGAGATAGACCAGTGTCTGCTGGAGTCTCTGCCGTTAGGCCAGCGCCAGAGGCTGGTCAGACGCATGCGCTGCGAGCAGCTGCGGGTCTACTACGAGCGCGAGAAGACGCTACAGAAGCAGAGCTTCCCCAAACCCCGTTCCACCAACCGTAAAAAACAGAGAATCAGCTTCACACTTTCAGACGTCATCCAGGACGCCATCATACGACAGGATGACAAAGAAGGTAGGAAACTTAGGCTTGTTCGTCAGTTATGTTCTTTGGGTTTCAAGTTTATGATTTTTAGAAGTTAGAAGAAGAAAGCAAAGAGTCTTTTTCAAGAAAATGCTTCAAATATTCATGTTTTATTAAATAGTGAAAATTGTTTCTGCACCAAATTTGTCAGTGTATTAGCAAGTTATGTTGATCATAGACCAATAAGTTGTCAGCTATTCAAGCAATTTAAAGGGTAATTCCCACAGGGGGTGTGCAGCAAAACTAAAGATAAGGTTTGTTTATAGGCCTAATATTTTTAAGAAATTCACTTTTATTCAGGATTTCTGCACGTATTTGAAGGATCTGTGACAAATGAAACCCTTAAAGAGAGCAGAAGGTCTTTAAATTCATGAGGTAAAGCAAAAAAAGTAATGTTTGTGCCAAAAAAAAAATTATTTTCCGGACCCTGTTGTTATTTGTGCTTGTTTTATTGATAAACTCCCCCACTTCCCTCAATCAAGTTTTTGGCTCCTCATAGTAAAAAGGCACCTCTAATCTATATATAGTGACACTAAAAGAAGTGTCACTTTAAGTGTGACTGTGTTTGTGCTGCAGAGAGAGAGAGAGAGAAGGAAATTGAGGGGAGTGGCTTAGTCAGCGCGGCAAGCTGGTGAAAAAGGCCAAATTAATTTCAAGAAAGGCGAGCCTTCACAGGAGTTGCCATTAGCTGCTGAGTATTAGATCATTCCTCAAGCTGATTATGGGCCAGTCAAAAAGCTAATATTCAGAGTGGGCCGCGCCACTCCTGCGGGACAGGCAAAAGTAATCTAATCAAGGACTTGCAGGGGAAAGGGGCTTGTGTGAGACAGGGTGACAGTCACAGAGCGTCCACCTTCTGCATCGTGAGCAATGGCGGAGGCTAAACGAATTCAACCCAAGTCAGCTATTTCTGTCTGTGACTTTGCGGTTGGGAGTGGCAGAGCCGTTCTCATTCTGCTTATGCAAGATAAAGGTGAGAGGCCTCCTGTTTTTTAATGTAGTGCCATCCATCTGAAGGCAACATAAAACTTTATCGCCCAGCAGAGCTTAAAGAACTGCATTTTAAAGTCAAACTGACTCCTTTCCCAGATGATAGAGATTAGGGTTGAACATTTAGGAACACTGGAACGAAACATTATTTCTTAAAAATACCAGCTGTTTGATCTATTATATTTGCTCAACACTTCATTTCATACAGGCAATGAAGCTTCTCTCTTTTTAATTGGGTGTAATGTCTCTCCGGTTCATAATTTATTCATTTTTAAGGCTCGGTTGGCCATTAATGACAGATTTAAAGCTATAAACGCATGGTTAATTCAGATATTGCTCAGTCATTTCTGAGGTTATAAGCTGGGTCATATGAACAACCAGTCGATAGTAATGCTGATTTAAAGTTTCATGATTCTTGAGTACTTGCAGTAATATTTGCTTCGTTTCAAGACCAACATCACAGAAAGCAATGACTTCTGATTGATTTGCTGAGTTTGTTCACCGAAGGATTCGTCAGACTCCAACCAATACCTACCCATACCACCAAACCAGTCCTCCACCTAATAAAAGTGGGACCTACTGTAATTTCTTTTGTCATGGCTGTAAGAAAGACAGGCAATAAAAACAATACTGGTTGGCATAGCTCTGCCTAGTATGTTTCATTTGGTGTGTCTCCCACCCCTATTAACATTACTGTCCCTATTATATACAGTAGTTGTACAACAACTGAAGTTTTATATCTGAATAAGTTGGATTTTATTGATTTAGATTTGGAAATGTCAAAATATTGAAGTCAAATGAATGATTTTAGGGCAGAGGAGTGTAATCCTGCTTCACCATCATGCAGAGTTTAGCTCCAATCCTAATTGAACAGATCTAAACCAACATATTAAAATCTTTAGGATGATCAGATTGTTTCAGGATTGTGAGTTGTGGTATGTTGGTGCTAAACTCAGTCCTCCAGGTGCAGGTTTGGGCACCTACTTTTTCCAGAGAATAATTGTAAGTGGTTAGCAAAGGGTGGTCCGTTTCGATTGGTGCTCATGAAGTCTGGTGGCGGTATGTGGTGATGTTTTACTACCTCCTGAAACTCATCCATCTGTTCCTTTGTCTTGCTCTGTGCAGCTTTCTGTCTTCATATATTTCCTACTCTCAGTCCCTGCCAACCATTTTCCCAGTTGTCTGGGTAAATCTGTGTCTGATATCCCAACAGCCTTTGCAGGTCACTGTATGCATCTGCCTTATTGGCTGTAAGCCGGGTTCAGCTGGTCCACGGCACCAGCTGGTGTTCCTGTAGCAATGCCTGTTGGAAACATGGCACCTTTGGCTAAGGATGAATGGTGACTTTAGCCCACCTACTAAACACTAATTACCAAACTGGCAATGACATTGGCTTTTGTTCTGATTGCTTATCCAGACGTGATCAGCGTCCTGCGCAAATGTCTTTTGACCAGTCAGTGACTCAGAATATTGATTTCTCATGGCTCCATGCCTGTGTTTTGGTTTAAGGCGTCAGTGTTGCTTGGCTACAGATTACAGTGAAGGCTGATGTCCGACACAGTGTCTGGTTTGTTCAGTGAAATGAGAGAATGCATGTGCACAGACAAATTCACTTATTAAATAAGGAAAAAGATCATTGGCGAATTTTTCCAAGAACCTTATATATATTTCATTAAAAGTAAAAAGCAAAACAAAACAAAAAACGCATCATCTCCCCAGCACTCTATACATTTCTGATTTATATAGTGCAAATTTAAAATATATATATATAAATAAAGAAAAAAGCTCTGGAAAGTGCTGGGCTGGTTCTGTGCAAAATATGTGTGCTTTTAACAGAGCTCTGTGACTGTCACCATTTTTAGAGATTAGGAATTTAGCTGATGCTTCTACTTAAGACACTAGCAGTGCACTTTTTATTGGGTCATTCCTGTCTTAGAGGAAGGTTAAACGCCTTCCTCAATGACACAGTCATGATGGTCTATTGATTTGCCCCTTCTGGGACTTGAACTACAATGTTTTTCAGTTATCAACCACTAAGTTACACCAGCATCAGTGTCACAGTGTCAAAGTGTCACACAGCACATGTAGCACTTGCAGATGCTCTCCTTTTTTGCTTGTATGTTTTACAGAGATCGGAACCTTATGTCTAATAATGTGCCATTACACACCGAGTCAGAATTCTTCATCTTTTGCCTATCATAAATAATTCAGGTCAGGTTTTTTTTTGCTGTATTTTTATTTGAGGATTCAGAGCCACTGTACAAGCGAACAGCAAAATCAGAAGATCATTGCACATAGAGATCAGAAATTGGTGGTCGTCTTTTTAATTTTTGGTTCTAATATGGTTAGCAACACTGACATCATGAAGTGCATCTTGAATCGCCTGTTGAACTCTCCTTCCTCTCTGTATCTCAGGATTGGATGGACCCAATATTTCCTTTCTTTTTTTTTTTTTTTTTTAAGAAGCAAAATGACAACAAAATCATCCTCCCTGCTTGAATTTAATGTTTTGCTAATTATTATTATTAATATAATTATCGTAATAATGCTCACTGTGCTAGGTTTCTGTGCATAACTAATTATAGGATGATGAATACGAAAAAAAAAGCACATGAGAATTTCGGACTTGGTGTGCAAGGACCTTGTCTCTTCTTCTTTATTGGCTTTTCATCATGCTAGATTTAAATGTAAGCCTCAGGCTAAATATATTCCCAGAGGAACCCTGGGAACCCTGCAGTGCCTCTCATCTACCTTATCTTTGAATCAATTGAAAAGTAAGTCAAAATGTGTTAATGCCACACAATCAGGAATTTAGGGTTGTTCTAGAGGTCAAAGTAGAAAGGGACACATTTGGACACAATAGATCACTGACAGGGAAAGATTTGTGTTACTCCCCTGTGGTAGTAGGAAATACATTTTTGCACATTACAAATTTGACTTATGTGGAGATGTAGGTGGGATTTAATTGGATTTCTTATTCACTTCTCGGGAATATGCTTTTATAGAATAATGTCATTGATTTTTCTTTTGCATGAGCTGTCTGTATTATCATAGCATTGCTCACAAATGAAGGTTGATAGGCTGTGTCCAAACATTTTTCTTGGTCAGATCTGAGCCCTGGAGACAGTGACTGAAACAATCAGATCTAGCACACATGAATAAGCATTGAGCCATAGCATCATTGAGCTACCTCCTCAGTTGCAGATGATATGCTCTGCGTTTATGCGGCGTGGAGCACAGAGGCGTGAGAGAGATTGGGATCACACACCCGTGATATCGAGGCACAATTAGATTACACACTCAGCCGCTATCACCCGCGCTGTTCACATGGCTTCTCAGAGGTGAACTGAAGCATCACGTTTTTGTGACATCGGCTCAAGGTTAGACGTTTAATGAATCTCTAATAGAAATGCAGACCCACAGCCTTTCCTTTTTTATTATATTGGTGTGTGTGTTATTATGCTTATTTAAAAAGTGTTTTTTTCTTCCTTGAGTTGCGGATTAGCGCTCATACTTGAATGTACCTTCATAGTCAAAATGTCAAAGAGACTTGATAGAGGGCTCTTGGATCAGAATCTATACTATGTGATAAAATGCATAAATAAACATTTGGCTTCCAGTAGGTGGTTCCAATATCATGAATTCTAAATATAATCTTCATGCACCTGTGGATTTGTGTTTCTTATTAGAGGTTCTCCAAGCTCATTGTTTTAATGTGATCAGGCCAGTATGAGAGCGGGAGCAGGAGCATATGGTGCTCTCAGAATACAGAACGATCAATTCCAGTTGGATTGGTTTATGTGCTGTTTCTGAATGCTGATGGAAGCTGTGCTTGCCGCAGGTCTTGGCCTCTTATTGGACTGGTATTGAATGTTATTCTCAATATCAGTTTGATAAATTTTATGAGAATTGCCCATACACAAGTATTTTCTCACACAGTAGAAAGTCTAAGCTGCTATGGGTTGTTGTGTGTCTTCTTTTTATGGGTTTAGAAAGTTGCTGGAACCTTATTGTGTTTCTTCTGTTTCTCTCTTTGTCTTCATCATTTTCTTCATCTTTAAAGAAAGATGTTTTGTTTTCTGTCCTAAATGTGTCCCAAGTGTGTACAGCTATTCACAGAAACACATCTTTCTGAAACTCGTGGTGCTGTAATAAGATTTGGTTGTTTGGTTCTTACCTCTGGATAAAGCTAGAATAGTTTTTTCCTTCCAAATCCTTGAGTGAAGGCTTACAAAATGTGTATGTCTCAGAATTTTGTTACTTTGAACTCGTCCTATGGCTGTTTGTCAAAATTTCGGTGTTGTTTCTATTAGGGCTGGGCGATAAATATCGTACGATATATTATGCGCATCTCATCAGTAAAGCCGGTTCTTTGATTAGGGCTAAATCTCCGTCACCTGTATTTA
>JAUCMT010000160.1:3280846-3306001 GCA_032357475.1 Enteromius thamalakanensis | reverse complement strand
TTACATCAGTTCCGCTTGTGTTGTTTCAAAACGCAAGCTCACTATTTTTGGCGTGAGTTCTTTGACCAATCAGATCTTCGTTCTGTTTCATGTAACGACACGCATTTTAATAATGTAGTGGAGTAGTATGCATTATTTTTTTTACTTAAGTAAAGTTTAGATACGTAAAAATTTACTTAAGTACAGTAACGAAGTACAAATACTTCGTTACATTCCACCACTGCCAAATAGGCACACAGGAACTAAATCAGCACAGAAGACAAGAAAACAGCAAACTAAAAGACTGTAATAAGTATAATAAGTCCACTTATTAATATTAATATACTATATTATTTTTAATTATATAAAACAATTTTTTTATTCTATAGAAATTTATGGTAAAAGCTGTGGTTGCTGTAATTTTTACTACACAAAAATGATCGATTTAACATAACTTTACATTTAAATACTAATTTTGTCAGCTGATATAATGTTGATATACCATCCTATGAAGCACTGCAATCTTTTTGTAATACACTAGCATAAACCAAAAGTGGTTAGTGATGGGAAAGTCATATGATGATCCAAAAACTCATTACAAGCAGCTTTTATATACTAACAAATAAAAGGTGCACAGTGCCATTCACACAAACACTACTTTAAATTATTTATAGCTCCTGTCACCAACACAAATTTTTAAACCCATTTGGTACGTTCTGATTTATATTAATTTAGTTCTCACATGTTGAAAATGTAGTTTGTAAAGGGCAAGCTTGTAAATGCGTGCTGATTGTTTAGTATGCAGGACTCTTAGCGTGTCACAGAGGACACAGTGCGCTTTGTCGATCAGAGGAGTTGATGCTGACATCTTCATCAGCTCTTCTCTCAGTATTAGAGGTCTTTTTCAGACTACCATCTCCTTCACACTGACCCTGTAATCAATTCACACACACTCCTGCTTTACTCGTTCGCATCTTGTTCAATAACGGCTCCATGCCAGACGGATTGATGGATCTGCACCAATGCAAACACTCACACACACACGCCCCATGTCCTCATGTATCCCGGGTGTGTTGGAGGCCTGTGGGGTATTGCATCAGGACTGTTGTGATTCCTGCGGCATGAGATCTCGGGGAGGAGGTCATGACACACTCCTGTGGCACACTGTCAGATCCGTCAGCGCTCTCTGGAGCTTTGAGTATGTGTGCGTGTGTTTTGTGGGGGTGTGTCCCAAAAAGTCATCGCTCATAAATGCAGACAAAGGAGCTGCTGATTGTTAATGTTAATTAATACATTCATTAACCTACCGCTAACCTCACTGTGTGATTGACACAACCTCCATCGTCTGAATGTGCTGATGGCTGGATTTAAAATGCACGCTGGGAAAAAGAGACAATAAGCTGCAGACTTGTCATAATGCCTTTGTGCTCCAGCCAGTCAGATGAAGACGTGCCATTTGCAGCTTTTATTTCATACAGGCTATTATAGGAGCCTGTAATATAACATTACATTTCATGCAGTGATTTCCTGAAGTTTGGTTTTGTATTTTACATGTTATGCTTTCCTCCTCTGCCTTAATGTGCCTTAATAAGGTGGTTGGATTTTATTTGTATTTTTTGCACACAGTTAATAAAGCATGTTTTACCTTCTACTTGCATTAGTGACACATTTATGTATTTAAGACATTTAACCGACCTGTGATTTATTTATTTATTTATTTATTTATTTATTTATTTAGTTCTTTTTTATGAACGTTTGGAACACATTAAATAACAGGCATGAAAATCCCTCACCTTTCGATGAAATTGGCTGTTTTTAAGCCAAAACAGGTGACCTACGTGAATCGTGTAGATCCGCTGAGAAATTATTTTTGAGGTGGTGGGTACATGAAAATGTATATTTTGATTTAATGGCTGTCTGCTGAATGTGCTGATGCGTGTAACCTACCATGCTGTGTGACCATAGGCTATATAATATGATGATGTTAATAAGTGACATCATTTAATTTAAAGTTTGCGATGCCTTTTTACAGTTTCAGCACATGCCCCTCAAAAGATCTGTGCACGGCTTTGTGTGAACATACCCTTAAGAGAGTAAGTTACACTTAATGCTAAAGTATTGTTAATACTACTACAAACATTATTTTTGCAGTATGAGTGTGTTGATGCAGCTCGGGTTAAACAGCTGGATGCTGGGTTGAAATGCAGCTGGATTTGGTCATGGCTTTAAGGGATGCAAAATTGGCAAAGAGAAACTTTTATAAATTTTTTTTCGATAATCAATGTTTTTCGATAATGGTAGAAAATACTTATTATGTTGATTTCTTTGTAATATTCCGTAATATTTATTCTGTGGGAGTCCGTTCACCTCCCGGCCCATATCAGAGGCCACATCACCCCTCGAGCACCCTTCTCACCTTTTCACCCCTGACCCATTGTCATGCCTGAAATAACCAATAGCCTTAAGTTCCTTTCACAGTGTTGGACTATTCTTTGGACAACTACAGACTGGTTAATAGGATAGGGTCTTGAAAAAGTAATATATTTGTGCAGTTTTAAGATTGTCATCCTAAACATTGCATGTGCTGTAGATGACATCAAAGCTAGCAGAAATTGACGAGCTGTTAAAGTCTATAACCAGGCAATTGGGGAATTTCAAACAGAATGGCCCACTTCCCTTCGAAGGGCAGAGACCTTGAAGTGTGTTCTTTTAAGGGCTGTGTCATATAACCATTTGGAGCTCCCTTGGTGAAGGGAGGGACAGACCAAACATTACCTTGACAACGCAGCACTCCAACACTTACATACATATTTGGCAAATAAATGTTGTTCGCATTATTATCATTTTATTTAAATAATGTGTCACTGCCTTATTTACTACTACATTTTCAAACTAAACACACTTAAACCTGCTTACACTATCTTCTTATGTCATATTTCTACCACTGACAAAATATTTTGTCACATTAAAATAAAGACACATTTAATCAGCTTATTATACTTATGTTTGTATGTGAAGTCAAAATTAATCCCAACTTTGTTTTAAAACACATCGCAAGACCTTCTGAAGATCACATGATCACAAACAAAAATTACATCCGTGAAATGACCTTTGCATTGTCCCTTCACTAATGGACTTCTGTTAGGGTCCTTCACCAAGGGAACTGTTGCTCTCTTTTTGTGCCAACAAATGGCATCCCCTTCCTGAAGTGCCCTTGAAGGGAACAAAAACGCAGTTTGGAATTCACCCAGTCTAATCAAAAGAAATGTATAATGTATGTTTACAATAAGGGTTAGTTCACCCAAAAATTAAAATTCTGTCATTAATTATTAACCTTCTTTTCGTTCTTAACCTTAACCCATAAGACCTTGAACTGAAATTAAGATGTTTTTGATGATAGCCATCTGTCCCTCCATAGACAGCAATACAACTGAAATGATCCCATGTTCAAAAAACATGGTAAAAACCCCGGTAAATCAATCCATGTGACATCAGTGGATCAACTACAGTTTTGAAAACCCCCAAAAAACATCATATACTCGAGCATAATTTTTTTTATGACTTATGTCTTCTGCCTTTTAGAAAATATTACTGCGTAAGTGTATGCTTTCCTCTAGGCATAAAAAGCCACAGATTATGCACATTATTTCACCCGAATGTAAACAAGGCTGATTATGTCAAATATGTCAAACCTTGAATATACGGTTCATTGAGATGCTCTCTAAAATGGTGAAAGATCATGGGAGAAGAGTACATTTTTATTTTTGTTTTATTTACCCACAAATGTCTTCACATGCGTAACTTTTTATCTTGTATTTTCTTTATTTAGCACCATTTATTTATTTAGTGTGATCAGGACAGGTTTTGCCTGGATTTCCTCAATATCAGTAGAGCTGTTGTACAGTAGTTCTGTTTCTGGCTGATATCTTGTCTAATACATCATCTAGTTTACCTCTGATTGTGTTCATGTGGGTATTCATGTGTAACCCTGTGTCATGCTTTTCTGCTTATCAAGAGTCCTATCACGGTCTGGAGTCTCTAGAGACCAGACGCTCATAAATCACATCACCCGCTGCCACCCAAACACTCGACACTGAACCAGAGGCCCTATTAACCTGCCCCTATCTTAATGAGTTAGTTAACGCACTCTTTTCTGTTAATGTAGCTCATCCCTGAGCTCGGGTGCCTGGGGAATGCTGGGAAAGTGTGATAATTGGCCGTAGTTTATCATCGATTGCAGACTGATGAATGGGGCAAGAGGGACTCCATTTGTTTACGTCTTGTTTTGCTTTATCTCACTGCCATCTTGCCCTTCCCCCTCTCTTCTCCATCTCACCTCGTCTGAAGGCTGGAGTCAACGTGCTGCTGCAGGATGTGAACGGGAACATCCCACTCGACTACGCCACAGAGGGGACAGAAACCAGCTACATCCTCATCAGACACCTGGAGGAGAATGGTAGGATCCTTCATTCATTAGGTTCTTTTTTCCACCAGTTTTATATGACTACATAAATGCATAACTAAGACCTGGAGATTGCGGAACCACGTATACTACCATTTATTGATTGGTTAATTGATTTGATTGATTTTTGTTTTTTGAAAGTATGTTTGAAAGAATGTTTCTTTTACAAGGCATTTGATCTCTGTGATGAAAAGCTGAATTCTCAAACCTTAGAAATATAATAATCAGTTTTGAGCACATTTATGTTGCTTAATATTTTGTTTAACATTTTTACAGATTTTAAGTTCAAAATAAAATGTATATAAAATAAAAATATTTTGTACCTGTCACTCTCTGTGCGTATAGACGGGTGAAGACTTGAGCGTCGTAGATCAAACTTCAACTTTAATGATTCAATGAGCAAAACAACAGACAGGAAATACACATCAAAGTAACCCTAATAATCTGACAAACACAAGACAAAACTAAACAGGCTTTAAAACATGACAACATTTAGGGAGAACTCAGGGGGGTATTTCAGAAAGCTTGGTTAACTTAACATTTGGTAAAACATAACCTCTGGGTTGATGTCGGTTCCAAAACACCTGATAAGAGTAAGTTTAATCAACCTCCTACTGGTTAACTCCTACTGGATAAATACTGGGTTTTATGTCGCCCAGGGAGTAATTCCATGTAAAACCGCTACCGCACATGCCCACATGTCCACGCAGTCTTATAACTCTCTCCCGGCGTAAAAACTTAGCATAATTTGTGCCTTCACGTCCACAGGATCGTCATCAAAAGTGAACGCCGTGCTCTGTAACGTTCTGAGACAAACTAACCCTGAAACATAACCTGCTACCGAGTTACATACAGTACATACCCAGAAAGTTACCTCTGTTTTTGGAACAGAAAGTTGAGGTTATCCACTAACTTCCCCTTAAACTTACCCGGGTATGTCACATAACCTGCTAAGCTCGTTTATCATTGCAGTCAAGATTCTCACTATCCGAATGGCCTACTTCACATCTTCCGTTACTGCTGATCTGATGCTTTGTCTAATAGAACACTGTAAGGAAGTGAAGATGATTTTGCTTCTGCCCATCATCTGCTTCTGACTTCTTCACCTGTCTGTGTGTTTGTCAGGAGTGGACATGAGCTCTATGCACCAGATGAAGACTCAGCGCTCGTCTACTATGTTGTCTGACGTAAGGCAGCTGGTCAGCAGCGGGGGCAGTGTCAATCAACAAAATGATGACGGGGTCACGCTGGTGAGAAAATACATCCATCCCAAAATGTGTAACGGTCGGCTGGCACTAAATGTAGTACAGTCTGTGTAATGTGTACAGATGGTAATTTAAATCGGAAGGCTTTTGGCCAAATCTTGCTTCACATGTGACGTGTGTCTATTGTTTGCAGCTACACATCGCCAGTGCCAGTGGTTATAAGGAGGTGGTGTCTGTGTTGCTGGAGAGCGGGGCAGATGCTCAGGTGTCTGACAACAGCTTCTGGACACCATTACATCTGGCGGCCAAATATGGCCAGGTACATATCATTACATGGCATTACATGTGATTCCATGATGGACACTGACTTACAAAATCACAATTAAATATGGACTGAACCAAAGCATTGCGACTATAGGCACATGATTGATAGAATAATATATGCATTTGTTTTCTTCAAGTATTTTAGAAATGTATTTTTATGCTTCTCTCTGTTAGTTTAATGTTAGAATATTCATTTTAAATAAAAAATTCAATTCAATTCAATTAATGCACTGTAAATTAAAATAATGTATTTGCTTGGCAAACGTTTTGCATTAAATATTCCTTTAATTAAACAAAATAAATGCAAATTAGATTTAATTGTATTACTACTACTAAAAATAAATAAATACATAATTAAAAACAAAAGTGTAAAAAAAAAAAAATTAAAGTGACATGCAAATAAAGAACCTAAAAATGTAATTTATAATAATAATTTATAAATGCATTCATGTACATAGCACTACAAAATAAAAATTGTTTAATTAATTTATTTAAATTTAAGTTAATTCAATTTCACTTATTTGTTGGAATTTCTTCCAAAATCATTTATTCAAAGTATTTCCAGCTGTCTCTTGCAGTAATTCCGTCTTTTATAAGTGAAATAAATACATATTAATGTATGTTAATCCAAAGTGTTATACAAATAAACAAAAGGGCTATTTTAATAGAAAAAAATACATGTTATATTATTTTTAAGTGCTAATAAATAGATGTATACCATAAAATAATTTATTTATTAGTTGTTTATTTTGTTTTGCTGTCAAAAAGGCTGCTGAACTGGACAAAACACACTTCTGGCTAATTTGAATTTGCATGAGTGCAGTATTCTATATTTCCTGTGCCTATGCGTTTAGCCATTTTATCAGATTGCTGTTCACGGTCAGTGGAATGTATTGATATTAGAGTTATCGTAGACCAACTACAGTTCATTAATTCACCCACCTTTCCTGTTTCTGATTAATGACACTTCAGCGTTGCATTGATCTTGACGATTCTCACCCAGATGGACTGGAGCTCTGAGGATTATATGAAGTACTAATGTCTTTTATATGAGTTGAATAACAGCACTTGTGCTAGAGGAGATTGATTTCTAGAGGAAAGGACGAACCTGCTGACATGGCCAAATATTGGTAATTTTTCAGGTTGCTGATGAAGAGAATTTTTTCCTCTTTCTTCTCCTTTGTTCTTTTTGTTCCTCCGGGTACTCTTGCCTACATACACACACACCTTTCTGTTTTCTTTTTTTTTTTAGGTTCAGGTTTTTAGTACATTTGCAGTTTTATTTATACTTTTTATTATCTATTTTCTACTAACATGGTACTGGAGCCAAAACTTCAGAGCCTCAATGGGGCATGATGATAGCAAAAAAAAATTAAATAACAATAAGTTTTAAATATTTTGTAACTCCACTCTGTTCTTTCACATAAGTATAAATGCAAATTTATTTGGGAAATGCAATAAGAAGTTATAAAAAGAATAAAATTAAAATGAAGTGTGTGTGTAGCCTTTAGTGCTTTTATTTTTGTATCAAAATAATGCATCTTTGTTGGGAACAAGACACTAAAAAATCTTAGCAACCCTTAACATTTAAACTGTATTGAAATTAAAATCTGTGATGGGTTATTTTGGTGGCAGATTATTGTATTTATTATTGTGGTCGGTTACTGTATCCCCTAACTAAACGAACCATTTTGGTGGAAATGGTCTACAAGACCTCAAATATACAAGAAAGAGAGTGCACCACTAAACTATATTGCTGACATTTACAAAAACTCCTGTGGCTGTGGTAGATATGGCATTATAGTAATTATAAATGCAATATTATGGTACTGAATGGCTCCTATCTTCAGTATATCATTCTGTATTCTCAAGGTACTTCAAACGATACAGTGATATTATCGTCACACTTGTCCAAAGAGTAATTAGTATGTAATTGGTATTTGTTATTGGAGGGTGGGCTGAGATTGCAGTGACTAGTGTTAGCTCTGTAGTCTCGCACACCCACACAAACACTCGCAAATAATAAACACACTTAGAGAGATGTTTTCTCTGCCCACATCTATAATTCATTGCAGCAGGGCAGAATCTCTCTCAAACACACAGACAGACAGACACATACACAGAGTCCGTCATTAGCACTGCAGATGGTTGTGTGACTCAGCAGAATTGCCATGCTGCAGTCGCAGAGGTTCACTTCAGATTGAGCATCGCATACACCACCTTTACAGCTGGAAACATCGTACAGTGAACACTGTAAAGCGGGTGGGCATACAGTATTACACCCACCACCAATCCAATGCACATTTATTTGGCAGTGGTGAGTGAATATGTGATATTTACCAGCCAGTGTGGTGGGCGAACTGTTTTGTAAACAAAAGCCTTGTTTCTTTTCTTATTATTTTTTTAAGCCACTGTGAGACAATGGCACACTCTTGTTGAAGTCACCTTTGAATATTTTATGAGAAAGAGACTAAATAAAAGCTGGCAAAGCATGTGTCTGATTGACTGTTTGTCCTGATCTTCAGGATCTTCGGTTTCTCTAATATGAGCTTATCCTATTAAGAGCTTCACAAAAGTTGCACATTTTTGCTTCTTGAAAACACACTTGCTTGTCTCTGTGCGTGCGTAAAGCAAGCAGTGGCACAGAAACAGAATTAAAAAGACAAGTAAACAAATGCAGATAAATACGTGTCTCTGTGTGCAGACTGAAGCTGATGAACGCAGCGCTGAGGCTGTGAATGTCAGCTGTTAGCATATGTTTGGTGCTGGAGGCAGGAGCTGAGCTGATCTGGCAGCTGATGTTGTAGATTAGATTCAGGGCTGATGGATGCAGACGTCTTTAAGATGTGACCTACATCTTTTAATATTCTCTTTGAGTTCCTCCCAAGATGTGTGTGTGTGTGTGTGTGTGTGTGTGTGTGTGTGTGTGTGTTTGTGTCCCTACAGACCCAAATTGTGAGCCAGCTGTTGAAGCACAAAGCAGATCCTACTCTCCTGAACTGCAACCAGGACAAGCCCTCAGGTACAAACACACACAAAAACTGCACTAATGGTCAACCATGATTTTCAGTGACTGATGTTGATATCTAGGAAGATCTGGTTATGTGTCATATGTTATGTTTAATTTTTTATTTTTTTTTAAGAGAGAGAAATTAGTATTTAGTTTAATTAGTGATTTTGCAAGTTCTCTTAGAAATCATGGAGGGGTCTACAATTTTCAGCATAGGTGCATTTCCACTGTGAGAGAAAAATCTGGAAATCACATTGTATGATTTTTTTTATAATTTCATTCATCATCTTTTTTTTTTCTACATTGATGAGAATTAAGAAGGAAATTAATTGTTATTAATTGATATTTTTAATGTAATTTGATAGAAAAAATATCTATAAAAAATAAAAATGATCTGTTACTGTTCTTATACAAGACAATATTTAAAGTGGAAGTGAATACAATGGTGCAGTGTTTTTATATACATATATTCAGACCCCCGTAAAGTTTACATTTACAATGCAGTCATTTGTTAAAATCAAGTTATTTTTTTCCCCTCATTAATGTACACACATCACCCCATATTGACAGAAAAACACAGAATTGTTGACATTTTTGCAGATTTATTAAAAAACGAAATATCACATGCAATATCACATGGTCCTAAGTATTCCTTTGCTCAGTATTTAATAAAAGCTCCCTTTTGATCGAATACAGTCACAAGTCTTTTTGGGAAAGATGCAACAACTTTTTCACACCTGGATTTGGGGATCCTCTGCCATTTCTTCTTGCAGATCCTCTCCGGTTCTGTCAAGTTGGATGGTAAGCGTTGGTGGACAACCATTTTTAGGTCTCTCCAGAGATGCTCAATTGGGTTTAAGACAGGGCTCTGGATGGGCCATTCAAGAACAGTCATAAAGTTGTTGTGAAGCCACTCCTTCATGATCTTAGCTGTGTGCTTAGGGTCATTGTCCGGTTGGAAGGTAGTCTGCGGTCCTAAGCAATCTGGATAAGATGTTCACCCAGGATATCCCTGTACTTGGCTGTATTTATCTTTCCCTGGACTGCAACCAGTCGTCCTGTCCCAGCAGCTGACATGCATTGTGAGCTGTAAGATCTTACATGGACAGGTGTGTGGCTTTCCTAATCAAGTCCAATTAGTATAATCAAACACAGCTGGACTCAAATGGAGGTGTAGAACCATCTCAAGGATGATCAGGCCCGAGTTAAATATATGAGTGTACCAGCAAGGGTCTGAATACTTAGGACCATGTGATATTTCAGTTTTTCTTTTTTAATAAATCTATAAAAATGTCAACAATTCTTTGTTTTTCTGTCAGTATGGGGTGCTGTGTGTACATTTAATAAGGAAAAAAAGGTTACATCAATGTTAACTGTACCAAGGAGCTGCAGAATCTGCTAACATTCCTAATTTTATGGGATATATAGTCAATTTCACACAGAATATAGCTGAAACCAGAGTTGTCAGGGATGTGTTACACACTTGTGCCCCTGTGTTTAAGTGTGTCAGACCTCTCTAGAGCTTTCTGTTGAGTGTGAATATTTCATAGCTGGGCAGATTAATTCTGTTCAGTTCTCTGCTGATGTCTGTGAAACTGCTTCCACTGGCCTGTGGCTCTGGATGGCTAATGTAACAACTACTGTCACAGCTAATTGAAGCCAAGAGATTTAAAGGAAAATAAACTGTACAATGGAAGATTTTGCTCCATTATAAATAAAAAAATAAAAATGACCTGCTATGACTATATAACTATAACTTTTTTATTACATAATGGTAAAATACCAACTGTAAAAATAAAATAAATGTGGTAAAATTGTAAGTGACATGTCCATAAAACATGGCCCGGTGTCTTATGTACATGGTGAGCAGAGAAAAACAAAGCATCTCCAGGCTAACACACACACACACACACATGCAATAAACATTAATAAAAAGGGGGAAAAAATGATAAAACATGTAATCTAGCAGGGGAATGTTTTTTGACTTTTTTTACACCATAAATTATCTGGTGAGTATGAAACAAACATGATGTGAAGCTGATCCTGATATATTTTCCCCTCTAAGGTCCTAGTATTTTTATATATTTATTTTGCACAAATCAGTCTAATAACTCATTTGTTTGACACCTTTTCTCTAGTGTTCACAACTAAATGCTGTTTTCTGCTATTTAAAAAAAAAACTAAAAAATAAAAAATAATTAAATAACTTATTAGCAAATAGTTGTTTTGAGAATAAACCTTTAAAAACATTAGCAAGACAAAAACTGCCAAAATTAATTTAAAATAATGTAATATTTAATTCCGTTGCCTTGCTGCAGAGATATCCATGCACCTCATGCTAAACCTCCGGCGAGGTGTTCGTTCTCCTGACTATACAGACTCACTCTACCTCCTCTCCACGTCTTCCCCCCAGCGCTCTGCTTCTTAGACTCCAATCAATAGCTCATTCTAAGACTCTGGCTTAACTCAAGGATGTTTGGGATGAAACGTAGAGCACGGAGGGGATGAAAAGTGAATCCTTTCTTTTCACTTAAAAATCTCTTTAGAGAGCAATGTGTATATATCTGACTTTCCAAGAGAATGTGTGTGTGTGACTGGAGGATCGTTCTCTTGGGTGCCACTCTTTCTTGGTAAGAAAGACAAAAGGCTGGTCCCTTATGGCTACTTTAATGGAGGACGGATTATCCTCCTCCCCGTCCCCCAGCCGGAGCACAGATGGATCAATCTGCAGCAGGGCTCAATGCCCATCACAATGTGGCCACATCCATGTGAGAGACAGCAGGGGCTGAGCTACAGAGGGAATGAGGGAGTAAATCCATTGGGCCCCAGTGACAATCATAGCAAAATTATATTAGAAATGCTGTCTTTAGTCACTAATAATTGTCATGTTTTGTAGAGATAGAACTGCTTGCCTTCTTTATGAAAAAGAATAGCTTAGCCAAAGATTATAGTTTAAATAAAACTGTCTCTATGTTCCTTGCTTTCCTTGGATAAAAGCACATTTGTCTGTAAATGTATAATTCTTTAACTTTCTGCTACTACTGAACAATCACTTCTGACTTGCAGTAAGATGATTTATACATTGACCCCCGTTTTATTATTTTTTTACAGACATAGCAGCTACTGAGCAGATTGCAGACATGCTGATGAGAGCAGAGGAATTCTGGGTACAGAGACAGACAGACCCCTCAGCTCTGCCTCCACAATCAGAAGAGCACTGCACAGAGGCCAACCAGGACAGCAGGCTTCCTGTAAAAAAACTGTATGTGCACTAGTCACAGATTTTAATTATGCTTCAGAGAATGAGGAGTTTGTCCATGAACTCTGTAGAAATGTAGAAATGATTAGCAAATTTAGACTGACATTCAGGCTGAAAAGACTTAGTTTGAGAGGAAAAAAAGTCACTGAAGTGAGTATAATCTCCCAAAATTCAGAAAAATGCCCCAGTATGGGAACATATTCTATATGTTAGCATGTTATAATTACAGATTGTTAAATGTTTTTTCCCAGATATCATCAAAATGCATTTGTGTAAAATACAAAGGTGCAATAATGTAAACTTAATAAACTCACAGTGGTGTTTTGTCACTGAATGCATCAGCGATTATGAGCAAATCAGTTCCTCTGAGCTGCATTAATTATTGTTTGAATGCACCTTAGTGTTACTAGATGCAGGTTCTGTGATTTTGCTGATACTAATTTATTTTCTTCTTTCTTCAGGGCTACCATGGCTTTACCCATCTCTAGGAGGGACAGTTTGTTGGAGAAGGAGGCAATGTTTAGGGACTCAGGAGGAGCTCTGACACAGCAGCCTTCTCTTGATAACGGGCTGGATGGACCATATCCCAGTGCTGCAGGAAAACTGGAGCAGGTCAGAGGAGAGCTGGGAACTTCCCTGGGGAAAACTGTCCTTTAAAGAAAATTTAAACACATGTTAAACAACCTTATAAATTCACTTACACAAAGCACTTGTATTTTGTACTGATCTTGCACATTCAGGGTGATTTATCTTGTTCCTGATGAGTAATGACGAGAAACAAGTCGCATCGAATACACTTAAATCCTGTCTCACCACGGCAGATTTTGGATTGATGCATTTGAGAAAGCCTTGTGCTATTGGAGAGCAGCAAGCAGAATCAGTCATAGTTTGAATGTAGAGAGCCTTAGTAATTAATACCACTGCACACACTGACCCCACTCACCCTGAGAGTGACCCCCGACCTCTGAAGGAACAGGGAAAATCAGCTCCATTACTTTCATGCCTGCAGTGCGGTGTGAGCTTACGTATACTGTAGTTAAATGTGTTTATATTGGGAATAGGTGATTTTATTTTATTAGATTGCTTAGCATTTACACGGCCTTTTCATATATTTACTTTTGTTACAAATAAAAATACTGTTAATTTGTTTATGTGGAACACAAAGGAGAACTTTATGTTGCCTTAAATATATATCTGAATATTTGAATTTGTAAAAAGGTGTGTGTTTTGTGTTCCAGGTGAAACTGATGCCTCCCGCTCCTAATGATGACCTTGCATCCCTCAGTGAACTCACAGACAGCAGCCTGCTCTACGAGATGCAGAAGCGCTTTGCCAACGACCAGATATATGTACGTACTGTAAATACACAAACACATATACAATATAATGAGTCATGCAGTTTGTCAGTCAGAATGATACATTAACCGTGTCACTCCCTAAACACACAAATTAAGAATGAACAGTCTAGCCCGTTCAGGAAGAGGCTTTCATTCTCTGTCTTAACCCGCTCTGAAGGAGTTGACGTCCGGATTCTGACTCTGTGGTCTTTCACCAAGCCATCCGGTCCAGTGTGCCTTTCTCTCTCTCTCTCTTGCGCGCGTACACACACACACACACACTGCTGCTGGATCTTATGTCTTGAGGTCTTGGAGAGTGGCCAAGTCCTCTGTTTGTAGCATGGCCAGGGACTGGTGTTTGGATGGCAGCCCTCTAGGTCTCACTGTATTCAGGCCAAAGACTTGAGCCAGCCCTGGGGAGATGAAAAGACATCCGTACATTGACTCTCTGTTAACGGCTGCTGTCATTACTGCTACTGTTAACACAGTGGCTGTTTCTACTATAAATCTTGGTCAATTACATTTTATTATGTGTCTTGATGCTACTATAATCCTACATCTGTAATATCTCAGTTATCCTTGGTTTTATTTCTACCACCATGGATACTGTCAAAACTGCTGTTTATACTGTATTTAAAGGGACATTGCTTCTAGACTGGTGGTTTAGTTTTATATGACAGTGTTTTAACTTCTTCTGTCATTCAAAATTGAACAATCTGTTTTGCCGTTTTGTGAATAATATCAATTAATGATTAACTAAACATAGATTGATATGGCTGGGTATTACACTGACAATTCTTTATCTACAGCTACAGTAAAATACAACAACGTAGTGAAAAATCACTGTGATTTTAATGTTGTTGTTTTTTTTACCTAATGACATTAGATTTGTTTATTATTATTATTTTTTTTAAATACATGGGAATGATACACTAGACAATTATATTAAATACATTAGAAAAATGCAAGTTTTCAACAATATAGTGGGTTAAGGAAAGCTTGCGTTTCCAAAACAATCACCAAACAGGCAAAAGTTCACTTCAGGAATGAACAAAGGTGCGTCAATGAGCCGGATGTGCTGTGTTTAACAAGTATAACTTCCTAAAGCACACAGACTTCGTTCAAACCACAAAAAGAAAAACGCTGTGTAGGAAGATGCACAATACACAATCTTCCAGCCTAGGATGATATCATTATGCACAAATAAAATGCAATTTAATGGAAAACTCCATCAGTATCCTGCTAATATGTCAAAAGCAAACCTACACCCTTTCCTAAAATTATTCTCAAATATGTACTGAAGTGATTGATTATTATATGAATGCGTTTATGTCATTAGAACAATCCTGCATGGACAGTTCAGTGGAGCATCTATTCTTCCATGTGTATATACCCTCACTTCACGTGTGTTATCTTTTCATGTGAATCAATGAGAATATGATCGAAGGAATAAATCCATCTCTATAGCATGGATAGTTTGAGCAGGCCTGTGGTCTGTGTCTGTATGCGGGCAGTAATGCCTGGCAGTCGGCTACACACTGTGCTCGTTCATGACCGGAGCCAAATCTATGCTTAATGGCTGCTACCATTCCCACACTTTACAATGGGACATAATGAAGTCTCCCTACTGAGGCTGATATGGAGGGAGAGAGCAGAGATGGGGTCTTTTGTGTAACACTGTAATGGGGTCTAATGATGTCTGTCATTACGACGATGATGGATAGAGATGATGATGGTTACTGATCGTTTAGTGAGAGATGGAAAGAGTGAGAGAAGCCAGACGTGCACTTTATAAGATGGGATTGATCCATTTTTCTCTCTGAAGATGAGATGTTCAGTCTTATGATGCTAGTTTAGTTCACACACCCGAGAACAGGTTCGTTTGCTGTACTGTATGTCAGTATTCATCAAATGTTCTAGGGAAGATTTGGAAATCTATCTGACTTTACTGACCTTCAGGGTGTTACACTGGTATAACATGACAGCAACCTAGTCCTTTCTTCCCAGCAGGCTTCACTGTATGCTTGGTGATAACAGGGCTTGTAATAGAGTAATCTGACCAGGAGCGAGATTTGGGGCTGGTGCAGCTGACCCTCTTAAGGGGGTAAATTTAGCAGCTGATGCCCTCAGGACTCATGAGAGCCATTGTAATGCAGGGGGAATTATTATGTGGTGTTTAAGTGTGAGTTTATTTAAAATAGCTGATGCCTCAATGATTGACATGGAAAAGGAACACATAGCAGAGCCAGGCTTTGTTATCAGAACTTCTACCTGTGCTCATCATTTTATAGGAAAACACTACTGTTCAAATTTGAAGTCTTACCCTGTTGAAAAAAAACAGCATTTGCTGGTTAGGTATGTTTTGATGATGGGATACTGGTTAAGCTGGTCCTATGCTGGTTATTTTTCTGGTTTATGCTTTTTTTAAGGTGATTGTTTTGCTGGTTTATACACCAGCATCCCAGCATCAAAACATACCTAACCTGCATATGCTGTTTTTTAGCAGGGTACTGCCATCGCAAAAAAATGCTTCTTTGAACTTAATATTTACCAAATAATTGTTTGGGGGGACGTCACTGCTTGTGGATAAGTACATAAATGCTAGCTAGCTTCTACTGATTTTCTTTCAAGAATTTGACACTATAGAAGTGTTACTCCACTCCAAAATTAAAAAAAAAAAGTTTTTATTAAGAACTTACCCCCATGTCGTTTCAAACTCCTTAAAGCTTAGTTTGTCTTCAGAACACAATTTAAGATATTTAGGATGAAAACCGAGAGGTTTGTCCCATTGATTGCCAATGTAATGTCACCGGAGAAGCATTTTTACGAGCATTGCTAACCCTTTTTTGTAGCTTTATAACATTACTGTTGAACCACTGATGGCAGACGGTGTATTCTGATGATGTATTTCATACTTTTCCGGACCTTGACAGTGTAATTTACTTGGTAGTCAATGGGACGGTCACAAGCCTCCCAGTTTTCATCCAATGCAAATATCTTAAATAGTGTCGTGAAGACAAACTAAGCTTTTACAAGTTACAAGGAACAACTTGAGGGCAAGTGATTAATGACAAAATGTTAACCCTTTAATTTTTTAAGCTGCCTTAAAAGACATTGTGAAGAATGTTTTGTAGTCAAACCGTTAGCCATTGACCTGCTTTTTTCATATTATAGAACTGTTTGGATACCAACATTCTTTAGTTTTTATTTTTGTGTTCAACAGAAGAAATAACCTCATTCAGGTTTGGAACAATCTACTTGGTATTTCTTGGTGAACTATCTCTTTAAAAACAGTGATTTGTTCAAGCTCCTATTTTATCAGCTTGGCAAACATAACAATTGCTCTCAGAAGATGTGTAGCACCAACCAGTCAGAATGAAACTATTGGTTTCAGCCAGTTCTTGCATCTGTCTTTTCAGACTTACATCGGACACATTCTCCTCCTCATTAACCCCTACAAGGACCTACCCATTTACTCTAACCTGGTAAGTACAGAGTCACACATTATTTGTTTGATTGTTTATTTTAATTAAATAAATGTTTAATTCATCCACATTGTGGTTTAGAGCATTCATCTGTCTGTCTAGTCATTTTAAGCTGCTCTCTAGTTCACACTCTGTAAGCACAGCGCAGCACTTTCAGTTCAAACAGGACTTGGTCTCGTGATAAATTATTCATGGCCTTCCTGACAGTGATAGCCTACTCAACATACATCGCCCACTTCCTGCGCCCTCTTCATCTCCCCATCAGATCTCCATTCCTCCTTCCTCTGTTTATTTCTGTATCTCCCTTCGGCTTGTTAGAGGTTCTCAAGTTTAGCGTCCGTCCAGCCCCGGCTGCTGTCCCTTCTGATACAGCTGGCTGTCCACAGAAAGGCAGAGTTGATGAGAGCACACTCATCAGGGATGTGCCACCCGCTGCTAAGAAAAATAAAAGATGACAAGATGGCCATCTGTCCGCCGTAACGCTTTACTGGCACATGAAGGGGAGCAGAGGAGTAGATGAAACATACACACACACACTTAAATGTGGGTCCGTTGTGGCGCCTGTCCCCTGTTGGCCCCCTGCATCAGAGACTCATTTCAGGCATGATTTCTCCTGTGTGTCCCCCAGACCGGGGCTCAGAGTCAGAATGACGCACTGAGAAAGAAGGACATATGTACCGTCATCTGTGATGGCCTTAGACCACCATCAGACTCAAGTTACATCACCTGACCCCCTTTATCACTATATATCGTTCCTTGTCTTTCAGTACAAAAGCTATGTCTTGTCCTTCTGAGATTCAAGTTTCCCATTAGTAATTTTTTCCTGTTTTTCTGTTTTAAATGTTTGTCTGCGTTTTTTGGGTTGTCTCTTTATCTTGTCATGTTGTCTGTAAGGGGTAGGCTTAAGGTTAGGGAATAGAGAACATTGTCTGGCCCCCGCAAACGTGTGTGTGTGTGTGTGTGTGTGTGTGTGTGTTTCAATTAGCTTTTGTCATGACTGTAAAAAAATTATATATAATTTTACATAATTATTATTATTATTATATATAATTAATATATATATATATATATATATATATACAGTATATTATGTTTTTAGAATTATAACAATAACAATGAAAATGTCAAAATAAACAGAAGACAACAAATATAATAATTAAAACTTTAATGGAAAATTACATATTTTTGAATATGTATTTAAATAGCACATATTTTTGTGTGTTTAGTTTTGTATTTTTCTCAGTTTTTTTGTTGAGTGAGTTGTTTCTTTTAAATGAAACAACTTTTTTGATGTTTTGTTTGTACTGTACTTTTGTTTTAGTTTTGTTGTTTTAGTTTTTTATGTTTGATTGTGTTTTGGTTTCTGTTTTGCGTGTTTGCTTTTTTGTTTACTTTTTTCAGTTTCTGTATGGTTTTGTGTTTTTCTGTGTGCATGTTTTTGTGTTGTGTTCTTTTAATTTTTTTTGTTTGTTTGTTGTGTGTTTTGTTGTGTTTCCTTTATTTTTTCTGTTTTTTTTTTTTACAGTATTATTATCATTATTGTTTGTTTTCTTTGTTTATTTTTTGTTTATGTGTTTGTTTTCTTGAGACATGTCACATACTGCATTTGTAGTGATTCATACACAGCTTGTGTCTCGCTCACTCTTCCTCTGTCCTTCCTGTGTCCTCTATGGCTCTGTCATACAGCTTATGTGTACAGTATGTGGGCTGTGTCTCAGTGGTAAAGGGTAATGAGATCTCAGCATTAGCTTTTTTTCTCAAATTGGGCTAAATTTGAGCTTACTCTGCAAGTCACACACACACTATCACACATAACCTTTTAATTTCTAACACCTAGAAATATAGCCAGATACTAAATCTGCAGCGTTGCATGAGTTATATTCTTGCTGTGTGAGGATATATTTTATGTTTTAGGCTTTTAGCCTCACACAGAATTCAGATTTAAATATGCAATCTCTTCCAGTACTCAAGACTCTGTGCTAGGCCTCCTAGGTTAGTTATTTAATGTTTTGGCAGCTTGTGTTTAGATTACCTGTGTTTGCATGCCAGCAAAGAAGAGCTTTTGAGTTTTTGTTGTAATTAAGTTTGCATGGAAGCCGCTTTGCTCAGTATGTTGTTTTCAGTCACCTGAACAAAAATCTAACCTCTGCGCAAAAAGTGGATATAAATGTTTAAATAAATGCAGCTGAGACAGGACCAATCACAGCATGCAAATAAATGTAAAAAATAAAGACTAATAATTAGCGATAATCGTACTGAAGTGACATCATGCAATGATTGCATTCTGTATTTTTAGTTTTAACTAGTGCTGTCAAACACAACGTGATTAATTGCATCCAAAATAAAGGTTCACATTATATATATATATATATGTATGTGTGTGTGTGTGTGTGTGTGTGTGTGTATTTATTGTGTATATAAATACACACACACAACATATATTTAGAAAATATTACATGTATATATTTATTTATATTATTTATATTAAGCGTATTTAGTATATAAACTTAACATACAATACACAGTGAACACATATATTGTATTTAAACAAAAACTTATTTTGGATGCATTAAACAGCAATTGATTGTTAAAAGGTAAAAAACAGATTGCACAGCTAAACTGTAAGACCCGAAGTTGTCTACCAAATAAAGTTTTAAATGTCTAAAGAGTGTTTAAAGAGGCTTTACGTTAATTGCTGCAGGTTTAATTAACTTCAAGAGCTTAATGCACAGAGGTTTAGAACTAATCCTGACCAGAGCGCGCAAAGAATATTAATACACTGTTACAAAGTGCACAGGTCATGGGAAATTAGCAGTGTTATGTAAATGTGTGATGTCTCTTTTCCTGTCTCTTAGGTCAGTCAGTTGTATCTGAGCTCTAGCGGTCGTCTGTGTTCCTCTCTCCCTCCTCATATCTTCTCTTCAGCTGAGCGCGCCTATCACATGATGCTGCAGGAGCGACGCCCACAGTGTTTCATCATCAGGTGCCGTCCACTGCCACTTTACATTTTCATGTTATATGTGCACAGTCAGTAGCTTTTTGTTGATCCAGTGAGCACTCTATTTGTATTGTGTGCGTACTTACATGAGGTCGGCTTCATCAGTAGGATGGAGCTGATTCCCCTGGAGGTGGATGCCCTATTACTCTCTAAATCCCAATGACAAAAAAAATGCATGTCCTAAAACTGTTGACCTTAAAGTGTCGTGTGGCTCTAAAATAGATGATATCCACTTAAGCGGCTTTATCACTGCTGCAACCTGACAGTTTTGGCCCAGTTCACAACAGTGGTGACCTTCACTGAGTGATACTTGATGTGCTGAGTTAGGACAAACCATGGGAACATCCAATTCTGTGCAATGGACAAAGCTGCCTGTATGAACTCGCCTCAAATATAGTAGTGTATGAAAATGTATTTAGAGAAATAAATACAATGTTTAAGATTTTATGGTATATTGTATGTATAAAATGCATGTATGTTTTTATGGGTTCATGTTTAACAAGCTTTAATTTAATATAGTTTAATTAAAAAAATTTTCACTTTTAAATGTTTTGTTAAGGCTTACAGGTTTAAGAAATTTAAAGAAGAAAAGGAAAAAAAGATAATAAATGTATTGCTTGATCCAACATTTATTAATTGACAGTGAATATGTTAGTATGTTTTATTTTTTATTTATTTATTTTTTTTGCTAACACTAGTTTATACAATCAAAATAATTATTTTTTTTTGTTTGTTAACTTTGATTTGTTGTGTAAAATTACCATAAACAAATTAGATTAAAAAAAAAAGATTATTGTAAATTTATTTTATTTTATTAACTAATCCTGCAATATATGGAAGCCTATTTCAGCCACTGTATAAAAAAGCAAAAAAAGGTTATTGACTTTTTTTCTCAGAATTGCAAGATATAAAGTCGCAATTGCAAAATATAAAGTCTCAATTGCGAGTTATGAAGTCAGAATTGCATAATATAAAGTCTCAATTGCAAGATTTAAAGTTGCAATTCCAAATTATGAAGTCAGAATTGCGAGATTTAAAGTAAAAAAATGCAAAATATAAAGTCGCAATTGCGATATTTAAAGTCGCAATTTCGAGTTATGAAGTCAGAATTGCAAAATATAAAGTCTCAATTGCGAGATTTAAAGTCGCAATTTCGAGTTAGGAAGTCAGAATTGCAAAATATAAAGTCGCAATTGCAAAATATAAAGTCTCAATTGCGAGATTTAAAGTCGCAATTTTGAGTTATGAAGTCGCAATTTCGAGTTATGAAGTCAGAATTGCGAGATATAAAGTCAAAAATTGTAATTGCAATTGTTTGTCCAGATGCTCCCAAATACATTCCACTGGACATTTTCCACCTTCTGTCACCCATGCATAGCTTGTAGTCTGGTAATAGCGCTGTACAACTCAGTAAGTGATCATATGCTGATGGAGAGGTTAAAATGCGATTGTGTTAGAGATGCTTGGTTCTTTAGTCGGTAGACTCCCGCATCACTCGAGCAGTTCTGGCTAAACGCTGTCACGGAGACAAATGTGCTGGGGACGGTGTAAATCCAAACCTGTTAAAAGCTCTCAGCGAGATTAATGGATGCTAGGGCAGCGGTGTAGCCCATACTGTGTCCTGCTTTGCACTACGGTCATCTCTGATTGCAATTAACTCCTGTTTCACATTCTAAAGCTCCTCCACTGGCCCAATCCTGGTTTCGCTGAGCTAGAGAGGATCTGACAGCTACTTTAATGCCCTCTCTGCGTGGGCTATCCATCACTCCAACACACACACACACACACGCACACACAAAAACACACACACACACACACGTCCTACAGGTGAGATCAGATCGCTGCCGCCATGCCCTAGTGACTACAGAACCAGGGAAACAAAAGTGGTGTAATTCTGGATCAAGGGGCTCACAAACACATACACCTATTTGCTACTGGCAAAGGAATGCATTGAGCCCTTGAGTTCAATTACAATCCAGAATGGATTTACAAAAAAGAAATGGAAAAACGGCAAGACAAAGCATCAGACCTTCCAGAAAATGATTAGCGGGAGGCCAAATGACCTTTAAAAACCATCTGCTCAGGCTGCTTTTCTTTCATTCAGTCTCTCTCTTTCGTGGGTCTCCGTTTGGATCCAGACTTTTCACACCACGCGTGGAGGCTGTAGTTATCACTGTGAGCCGTTTGACTGCTTTATGGCTCATTTTAAGAGGTCGTAACATTAAACAGTGGAGGAATTAATAAGTCACTGTACATCGTCAAGAATATGAAGTGGGATGTATGTCAGTAAATAGACAATATATAAGTACCAAAGACCTTGTTAGATGTTGAGTCCTAGTGTGGGTTAACACCCTGTAAAAATATATTACAAAAAATTTAACATGTCTTTTTGGAAAAAAAAATTAAATTAAATTAAATTAAATTAAATTAAATTAAATTAAATTAAATTAAATTAAATTAAATTAAATTAAAAATCATGTCACTGTTATTTGTAAAACAGACTTAGTTAAACTCTTTAGTGAACAAATGGTGTGTGTTTTAGTACCTGTGTGTGGCGGGAGGTGATGCTGACGCTGGCAGGGAGTCCATTCCTCCTGTACATGCTCTCAGTCAGAAGAGAAGATCCAGATCACAGCTCACCTCAGCTGCTCACCGCCACACACGACCTCTCAGCCATCCCTGGAATACACAAACACACACATTACACCTTATTTTATGCCCAAATTAGTGTATTTGACATTTTAGATTTTTTTTTTAAATAATCTAAAATATTTTGTGTTATTAATCAAATTAAACAAAAATTATGACTTATAATACAATATTGTGGTTTTTATTATCATAGGCATATTATTTAACACACTATGATGCTGTATTTTCGATCCATTAATTCTGAGGAGTAATGCATAATATTGCCAGCAGAGGGAGGTCTTTACTATAAATGCAGCATCTCTCCCCTCAACATGACTCTTACTTTGCCCTACATTCTGACAGTCAGCCATTTTTTGTTTAAATGAGCCATATCCATATCATAGCCATATCAAGAAAAGAATATCTCTACTATGTTTTGTTCAATGAAATATCTCAGTCTATACGGCCTAATTCAGTCCAGAATTAAAGTGTGTAAATATAATAACTGCTTATTATTGTCTTCAAAAACAGTGGAGCTGTAGGATCCAGATTTTCAGTTTGATAGTAAATGACTGTCCAACATTTTTAAACATTGTTTACTGTTCATTTTAAACAAATATGTCCTACATAAAGCACTCAAATGTATTTCTATTAAAAAACAAACAAACAAAACACAAGGCCAGGATTATTTTATTTTATTTTTTAAATTGTATTATTATTCTTAATTATTATTCTTATTATTGTTTTTCTTTTTCCCAATTATCACCCCAGAGTTATTATTGGTGTGAAAAATAAACACATAAATAAATAATAATAAAAACATGCTTAAAACAAATTCTCGATTTTAACATGTTTTATTTTATCTACTTGTCAAAGCAGCATTTTATGTCACTTTCGAAATAAAAAGAACTATTAAAATAAAAAACTAATAAAATTACACAACACAACTTCCGAAACTTTAAATAGTATCTTAACGATAATAAAATAACATTGTGCCACCCTTTGTGCTCAAAACAAACAAGCCAAGCAACAATAAACAAGAAGAGATGACCTCAGCATTTCAGCTCAAGTTATGAAAGCAGTTTTCAGCAATGATATATTAAAACAATGTATGAGAAACAGACAAGATGGACAAGATTTTATTACCATGTTATACAGAGTTGTTTACATTTACTGCTATTTAATGTTGTATATGGATGTAACGCAACTCAAACAGGAGGAAAAACATTATTACTTTAATACTGCAGTATCTAATGCAATTTTTATCTTTTTTTTCTTTGTTTGTTTGTTTTTTGTCATAATAAAAGTTATTTTCTTTTTTTTCAAATACCATTTCAAAATGGTGTTTCATCATATGACCTTATTACCGTACAACTAACTAGTAAGATAATATGTTAGGAAAATATAGACTTTTACATACCCATTTTGTTTTTCCAGATCTTTCACATGGCCAAAATCTGCATGATAGGGTTAGTGAAGGCCATCCCAAGCAGCGGTTCTTTCGTAATACTGAAAGAGAAAGACATTATGATCTCAAAGTCAGACTTTATGAATAAAATGCAAACCACTCATCAGGGTGTAGCTCTACCACAGACTTTATTATTGGCAGATCATCAAGGTTGGTTCCCCCATTTTCACAAATATAATTAAATATTAGGGGTTCAACGATACGTGTAATCGTATCGAACCGTTCTGTATGTGGCTTTCGGTTCGGTACGTATACGAACTGAACGATTCATAGAAAAAAAAAAAAGAGAGAAACTGTGTAAAATATAATGTTTTCAGTCCTACGCTCAACAATGCAGTGCAAACGACGGGACAGAGAACCGCTGTCTGCTCCTCCCACCACCACCAGACAGGCGAGAACCAGAAACACACATTACAAACGATTTCCCTTTGCCATTTTAACCCAGCATCCAGCTGTTTAACCAGAGCTGCATCTTTCTGCTCTAAAACACTAAAATAATGTTTGTATTGGCGTTAACGATACTTTAGCATTAAATGTAACATAAGGGTACGTTCACAAAGCGTCTAAAAACGAGTTGAAAACGCGAGGCGCATCGCTTCCTCCACCGATTTCAAAGCGCTTCACGCTCCCGCGCCTGTAACGTCTGCTGTTACTTGGCAACCATGAACGTTCTGTCAGTTACAAAATCATTTCTGCTTTGGATTTGAAATTGCGCGGCTCTGTTGAAAATAAAGAGCTTGCGCGTACAAAACGGGCTGCATGTGAACGACCCCTAAGCCTTTGGTGACACATACGCCACGAAATAAAATAGTGGATCTCTCCCCTGTCGTCTTCCCTCACGTGGATTGTCCCGACTCCCGCAGGAAGAAATGGCGCCCTGGATGTCAGTGGATGGCGCGCACGGTCTATGAACACGGGACGCCCAGCTTTCACGATTTGAAATGGCTCAAATCTACTTTTTATTAAGTTTTAATTAATCAATAAATACCATCCAAGGCTG